>BQNB010173915.1:0-13313 GCA_026074375.1 Tanacetum coccineum
GTATATATAAACTAGTTACTTAAAAGTTTACTTATTAAAGTTTACAAGTAAAAGATATATGAGGACTTGTACTCTCAAACAAATAATGGACTAAAGACCTTAAGTATGTAAGACTTGTGATATAAAGTGTTGTAGTGGACTTGTAACAAATTTACTAAGCTAAAAACATATAAAAACAACTTTTATAAACATTTTAAGCAAAAGATCAAAACCTACTGTTTTAATTCAAAATTTAAAGGTATAATTTTATTTTTTTATAAAATACTACATGTCATGACGATCGTAGACATGTAGAGAACTCGAAAATCCGAGCTATAACGAAGAAGATATGTCATTTGCAAGTTTACGATAAATAAAAGCTTTTATAAAAATAATTTTATAAAAACTTATTATTTTTCAATTCTGATAAAATTAAATAATTATTTTTAGGATTTCAAACATTAAAAATCATAATTTTTCGATCAATAACGAAAGAGTTATGGATTTTTCATGTTTACGATAATTAAAGGTTATAAAAATAATTTTATAAACTATGAATAGTAAAAATCACTATTCATCTTAGATACTTTTTGGAAAATACATTAGTTAGATAAAACTTTTAATTACGAAAACGTGCTCGAAAGAATCACTAAAATCGGAGTTAAAACGAATAAGATGCGACTTTTACGAGTTTACGATAATTAAATTTATAAAAATAAATTTATAAAAGTGCAAGGTCAGTAAAAAGTATTGTTCACCTAAGGGTTGAAAATATAAAAATGTAATACTTTGATAACTCTTCTTAATACGAAAGCGTGGACATAAGAAGCGTACGAAATGAACTTAAAACGAGAAAGTTACGCCATTTTTACTAAGGAAATATTTATAAACATTTTAACTTTATAAATATTATTTCACTAATACAAATAGATGGTGATGTAGCTATATAGAATTATATACGGTATTAGTTATTCAAAGTACTTAGTACTCATACGACCTATAATTAATTAGGTTGCATTCGGGCGTATTCGTGACGCATTTTCTGTTTGTGATTTACATTATCGATTCACTCACTCAAGGTGAGTTCATAGCCCCACGTTTTACATTAATAATGATTTACAAGTTTTTGGGTGAGAAACATATGCATATTTTACAAATTAGACGCAAGTGGACATTTTACATTACGATTACGTGTTTGCCTAAGTAGCGATAACCCTCTGAGCTCATTATCATGAACTGTCAATTACTTGTTGTGAGTGCGAATGTTATAAATAGATCTATTTGGGATTGACATCCCCGTTCAGGTGAGTCATGCTCACTGTGCCGGTATGCCGGACAACAAACGTATACCATGTCGGATTTGGGATGTTACGGGTTAGAACATCATCATGGGCAATGTTGGCAATTTATATTGCAATTCATACATGTCGAGCTTCAATGTTATGAGCTTAGAGAAACGTAATTACATTTATTAATGTTTGCATCTGTTGCATTATCATGGGGAAATCTTGCGGTCCTACATTATACATTTTATAAACCTATGAATTCACCAACATTATTGTTGATGTTTTAAAGCATGTTTTTCTCAGGAGATCAATGAGGTACAAGACAAAAGATACATTGGTGGTCGTTATTTTGGAAGTCATAGGAAAAATTGATTTGGTTGCATTACATTTTTGGGGATATATTTGTTATGGACTAAAATCTTTGTATTTTGAACAATAAACATGTGAAGCTTCGGGCTTATGTAACAAACAATTTGCTAAATCCAATGTATCAGTTTTAAACGACTCTTTTAATGGTAGATCTTATATATATCTTGTGCTATTGATCTATGAAGTGACACTCTCAACCCATATTCCGCAGCGACCCATTTTGGGGGTGTTAAAGATTGGTATCAAGAGCCAAGGTTATAGAGAACCAGGTCAAATGTTTTTACTTAGATTATAACCGTTTTCAAACATTTCATTCATACAAAGGGATTTTCACGGGACATACATACATTTGTTGCATTAGTTGGTTAGACTAGATGCATTCATGATTGATATACATGTTATTAAATACTATGTATATTACTATAAGAGTCTTATATTAATACTTATATAAGCTACTTTTGATTTTCAGATTTGGTCATGTCAGATTCAGAGGATTCCACAGTCACTTACACGGAGGTATCTAGTCCGTTTGAGGATCTGTCAGACATAGGATCTCCGGGAGTCGATGGACTGCCCATGATGCCAGAGGACCCTTATGCTTATGTGGTGGCCGCTTTTCAGGCCCCACCATCACCGGATTATGTGCCTGGCCCTGAGGAGCCAGAGCAGGCACCACCTTCAATAGATTTTGTTCCTGAGCCTGTATACCCGGAGTTTATGCCACCGGAGGATGAGGTGTTTCCAGCAGAGGAGCAGCCACTGCCTGCTGCTGTCTCACCTACTACCGACTCACCAGGATACATTGCAGACTCCGATCCAGAGGAGGATCCTGAGGAGGACCCCGCTGATTATCCTGCCGACGGAGGAGACGATGACGATGATGATGATGAGTCATCCGATGATGACGAGGATGATGATGATGATGTTGAGGAGGACGAGGATGAGGATGAGGAGGAGGAGCAGTGCACCAGCTTCGGTTATGAACTATGTCCACACTGTACACCGTGTTTATGGGCTAGATGTTCAGTCCGAGCTCTCAGACACACATATCTACTTCACTTTCACATACAGAGGTTGTCAGACTTCTTCCTATACCTACTTTACTACCATCACCACTCTCTTCATTGTCATCACCACTAACCCTGATACTATCACCACTACCTCAGATACTATCACCACCATTACATGTATCATCTTCATCACTACCTGATAGCCTTACTTATCCTTTAGGATATAGAGCTGCTATGATCCAGCTGAGAGCTGAGACACCATCTACTTCCCATCTACTATCATCGAGTACCCCACCATCAGGGACACCACCACTTCTACCTATACCTTTACCTACTCCATCACCACCTATGCTTCTTCCCTCTACTGTTTGTAGAGCAGGTGTTTTCGAGGTTACATTGCCGCCTTGGAAGAGGTTGTGTATTGCTCTAGGTTCGAGATATGAGGTCAGTGAGAGTTCATCTGCTCCCACTGCTAGACCCACTGGAGGGTTTAGAGCAGACTATGGATTCGTTGGCACTTTGGATGATGAGATTAGGCGAGACCCCGAGAGATATGTTGGTTATGGGATTACATATACTTGGGATGAAATGGTGGAGGACATGCATGGGATACCAACAGCGACTGATGTGTCAGGACAGAGTCAGAGGATGACATATTTGTCACGACTGTTAGGCAGGACACATATGAAATTTATGTGAGACTGGACGATGCACAAGTTGAGAGATTGTTGATGAGTGGTCAGCTTAACATGCTGCGTAGAGACAGACGTGCTTATGCTCGTACTGCTAGACTGATGGAGACTGAGGCTAGACTTTCTCATGAGGCTTGGGTACAGTCGATGGATGCTAGTGGCACAGCCCATTCTGAGGGTGGATAAGAGACAGCAAAATTATATGCTGGCACTAGCAGGCCGACGATTGGAGCCGTGCGGGCTCAGCAGGACGCGCACCCGAAGGCACAGCTGTAGAGACGCCACTAACACTATGAGGACACTGCAGTCAACATGTGACCAGCTCTCCAGAGGTCAATAGGGACCCGCTAGCCTGTCCAAGAAACAGCCGAGATACCAGAGGAGGCCTGGTAGTAGCTCTGAGAGTTTGTTATGTTATATAGCTAATGTTGTTTAGACCTACTAAGTATTATGGTAAGACTTCCTGGCTAGTTAGGGCTTTAGGTTGTTTTATAATTTTATTTTGTACCTAATGGTAGTGATCATTTTGTACCGAATAAGGTCATGTATGTGTCTAGCTCACGCATCTATGGAAGGGATGTATTTTGTTCATGTCTGTAATCGAATTTATTATGAGATTAGATGTCGAGATTTTAGTTACACCATTGTTTATTTCAATTCAGTATGTGTAACATTTCACTGTGTGATGTGATGTCTCACTTTATTTTGTGTATAATGTCATGTCATGGTGATGAATTTTATAAAAATCTACAGGGTATTAGTATTATCTTGTGATTGAAGATAATGCCACCAAAATAGAAACCACCAGATCAACACAAGCGCTAACAGCCACCAGACCACCACCACTATGACTTAATCCCAACTTAGGCCACTGATCGACCAAGCATTGCTAATGCACTTAGGCAGCACGTGACGTCCTGACAGAAGCCGAAATGTGCGAAGATAGTCATGATTCAGGCACGGGTGTAAGGAGGCAAGCTCATCTTGCTCGTGAGTGTACTTACCTAGACTTTATGAAATGCAAACCCCTATACTTTAAGGGTACTGAAAGAGTCGTCGAGTTGACTCAGTGGTTTGAAAGAATGGAAACTGTGTTCCGCATAAGAAACTGCCCTGTGGAAAATCAAATCAAGTTTTCTACTTGTACTCTTCTTGGAAGTGCTCTAACGTGGTGGAACTCCCATGTTAAGACTATTGGTCATGATGTTGCTTATGCAATGACTTGGAAAAACCTGAAAAAGAAGATGACCGACAAGTACTGCCCAAGGGGTAAGGTTAAGAAGCTTGAGGGTGAGATGTGGAATTTGAAGGTTAAAGGTACCGATCTGGTAAGCTATAACCAACGTTTTCAGGAACTAGCATTGATGTATGCTAGGATGTTTCCTGAAGAATCAGACAAGATTGAGAAATATGTCAGTGGCTTGCCCGACATGATTAACGAAAGTGTAATGGCTCTAAGCCAAAAACCATGCAGGATGCAATTAAGTTTGCAACTAAGTTGATGGATAAGAAAATCCGTACTTTTGCTGAACGACAAAGTGAAAACAAAAGAAATCAAGATGATAACCAACAACAACAACAGAATAAGAGGTAGAACACTGGCAGAGCTTATGATGCAGGGTCTGGTGAGAAGAAACCTTATGGAGGATCTAAACCTCTGTGCTTAAAATGCAACTATTACCATGACGGTCAATGTGCTCCAAAATGCCACAAGTGCAACAGGGTTGGCCATTTGGCCCGTGACTGTAGGAGTACTACAAATGTCAACACTGCTAACAACCAAAAGGGCACTTTAGGCAGTTCTAGGAAACTACTTCCTATGAATGTGGAGTCCCAAGGACATTTCAAGAGGGACTGTCCACAAAAGCGAAAAATTAAAACCTGGTAAGAAGGTGGAAATGGCAATATTCCAGCAAAAAGTTTATATGCGGTTGGCAGTGCTAGGGACAAACCCGGACTCTCTAACGTCGTTACGGGGTATGTTCCTTTCTAAACAACCGCTATGCTTTCTTCTTTATTTCGGATAATGGGCCGATAGACGGCTTTGTGTCTACTACATTTAGCTCCCAAAATTGATATTACAACCATCTACCTTAGATTATTATTATGATTGTTGATGAGTTAGTGACGAGTAGAAATGAATTAGGTTAAACGCTATCATTTGGGGTTGTACATTAAATTTCTTAAATCACGCATTCAACATCGACTTAATGCCTATAGAACTTGGTAGTTTCGATGTCATAATTGGTATGGATTGGTGTTGCCTGTATCATAGCTTGGTCATTGTTTGTTGCCGAGACAAAAAATCGTTCGTATTCTCTGGGGAAATGAAACCTTAATTGTTCGTGGTGACGGAAGCGACCGGGGAAACAAGACTCGTTTGAACATCATCTCGTGCACTAAAATGCAGAAGTACATGCTAAAAGGATGTCCTATCTATTTGGCACATGTTACTATAAAGGAGACAGAAGACAAGTCGTAGAAGAAGCGACTTAAGGATGTACCAATCGTTCAAGATTTTCCTGAAATATTTCCTAAGGACTTGTTGGGTCTCCCTCTGACTCGACAAGTGGAATTCCAAAACGATTTGATACATGGTGCGGCACTTGTAGCACGGGAACCTTATCGATTAGCTACATCTGAAATAAAGGAATTGTCAGAACAACTCCAAGAACTTTTTGACAAAGGCTTCATAAGACCCATTTCCTCATCTTGGAGAGCTTCGGTCTTGTTTGTCAAGAATAAGGATGGATCATTTTGAATGTGCATTCGACTACGATGAGCCTAAACTCCAAGCTGACGGTATAGAATCGTTAGTTCCAACTTCCCCAAGATGACCGATGTTAATTTAATCAACTACAAGGATCCTGTGTTTATATCTAAGATGACTTGCGATCAGGTTTTCCACAGCTTCGAGTACGTGAGGGAAGATATTCTAAATGCGCGGATTTAGATAACTCGATATGGTCGCACTTATGAGTTCACAAGTTATTGTCAGTTTGGCTTGTAGAATGCACCTCATGGGGCTATTTATGGATTCATGAATCAGGTGTGGCAAGCCATATTTGGATAGATGTGATGTCTTTATTATGATATCTTATCTACTCCGCAGGAACAGATAGCGAACATGACGAAGGAAATCTTAAAGCAAATTTATGATTGCTTAAGAAAGAGGAGTACGATATGCTAATTCTTAAATGTTGAATTTTAGGATTCCTAAGGTGACATTTCTCGGCAACGCGTGATGATAGTCAAGGCATTCACGTGGATCCCGCCAAGATCGAATCCATAAAAGATTAGGCATCTCCTAAAACGCCAATGGAGATTCGTCAATTTTTAGGTCTTACTGGGTATTACCGAAGATTCATTAAAGGATTTTCGAAGATCACCAAGCCGATGAGACCCTCAAACTGACTCAGAATAGAAGTCGTCGCTTCTTGAATGGGGAGTGAAGGCAGAAGCAGCATGTGTTGACAACTGATTAGAGCAAATGTAGGTGTAGTGCACCAATTATGGCTTTACCCGAAGGAAGTGAAGATTTTATCATATACTACGATACTTCGATCAAAGGTTTAGGCGTTGTGTTAATGCAAAGAGAGAAGGTGATTGCTTATGCATTACGCCAATTGAAGATTCATGAGAAGAACTATTACGGACTCCATGAGTTTGAATAACTTGGTTGCAGTGTTGTTTGCTTTAAAGATTTTGGAGGACACTTATCTGTGATGGGACCTAGTGTACGGTGTTCACAGATCCCATAGGAGGTTTACAAACACATTCTTGATCAAAAGGGTATGAACAGTGGACAACGTCGTTGGTAGAGTTGCTCAGCGATTTATGATTTTGAAATACTTAAATTTATTTATAACTCAAAAGTACACCCGGGGGAAGAAGCAAGTTTGTGGCCGTGCTTTAAGCCATAAAGAACGGAATAAAGCACATTACGGGTTCGAGCCTACGTCATGAACTATTGGTTTTTGATATCTCCCCAAACAATAGATTTGAAATGCTCCGACTGAAGAACGATAAATACCATGAGAAACATCAAGAAAGAAGATGTTGGAGGTATGTTGATTAAAAACTCAAAGGATCCAAAGAAACTTAGAATAGAAAAGTTGGAACCCAAATCTCCCCATCGATCGGCACCTTCTGAAATGGAGGAGTTGTCGGGCCAACTCAAGGAACTCTGGGACAAGGGTTTCATTCGACCAAGCTCATCGCCTTGGGGAGCACCGGTATTGTTTGTGAAGAAAAAGGATGGTTTCTTTATGATGTGTATTGATTATAGATAGTTGAACAAGTTGATCATTAAGAACCGTTATCCACTCCCTAGGATAGACGATGTGTTTGATCAGTTGCAAGGATCACAATACTTCTCTAAGATAGATCTTAGTTCCAGATACCACCAACTGAGGGTGCATGAGGATGACATTCCAAAGATTGTGTTTAGAACTTGTTATGGACATTTTGAGTTCACAGTAATGCCTTTTGGTCTGAATGCACCAGCGGTATTCATGGACCTGATGAACCGAGTGTGTAGGCCTTATATAGAAAAGTTTGTGATAGTGTTTATTGATGACATCCTAATTTACTCTAAGACTCGGAAAGAGCATGAATTGCACTTAGGGTTAATCTTAGAATTGCTTAAGGAAGAGAAACTATATGCTAAGTTTTCCAAGTGTGAATTCTGGTTGCGAGAAGTGTATTTTCTTGGACATGTGATTAATGGAGATAGTATTCATGTAGACCCTAGTAAGATTGAATCTGGCATTGGGAAACCCCTAGAACCCCGTCTGAAGTTTGTTCATTCTTAGGATTGGCAGGGTATTATCGCTGGTTCATAGAGAACTTTTCTAAGATTGCGAAGTCCCTGACCATTTTGACTCAGAACAGTAAGACCTTTGATTGGGGTGAGGAACAGTAAAGGGAATTTTAAACTTTGAAGGACAAGTTGTGTAATGCGCCTGTTCTAGATCTCCCTAATGGATCGGAAGACTTTGTGGTGTACTGTGATGCACCGGGCTTAGGATTAGGTTGTGTGTTGATGCAAAGAGGTAAGGTGATAGCATATGCATCTAGGCAGTTGAAAACTCATGAGAAAACTACACCACCCATGATCTGGAATTGGGTGCGGTTATGTTTGTACTTAAGATTTGGAGACATTATTTGTATGGGTCAAAGAGTGTCATATATACCGATCATAAGAGTCTCCAACACATCTTTAGCCAAAAGGAACTAAACATGCGACAGCGTCGCTAGATAGAGCTTTTTAGTGATTATGACTGTGAAATTTGCTACCACCCTAGTAAGACAAATATAGTAGCTGATGCACTGAGTAGGAAAGAGAGGGTGAAACCTAAGAGAGTTTGAGCTATGAATATAACCCTTCAGTCGAGTATCAAGGGTAAGATACTATCGGATCAGTAAGAGGCATCTGATGAGTCTACGGGATTGCAAAAAGGATTAGATGAGATGATAGAACGTAGGGATGATGGATCATTGTATTATCTGGATTGAATATGGGTTCCTTTGAAGGGTGATGTGAGAACACTGATTAAGGATGAGGCCCATAAGTCAAAATACTCTGTACACCCAGGAGCCGATAAGATGTATTATGACCTTAGAGATAGGTATTGGTGGCCGGGAATGAAGAAGGATATAACTGTGTATGTTAGTAGGTGTTTGACTTGTTTGAAGGTTAAGGCTGAACATCAGAGGCTATCTGGCTTACTACAACAACCTGAGATCCCTGAATGGAAATGGAAAAGGATAGCAATGGATTTTGTGACTAAGTTACCAAGGACTAGTAGTAGGCATGACACAATCTAGGTCATTGTGGACCGGTTGACTAAGTCTGCTCATTTTCTACCTATGCGTGAGGACTATAAGATGGATAGGTTAGCTAGACTATATCTGAATGAGATTTTTGCTAGGCATGGTGTGCCGATCTCAGTCATATCTGATCATGATAGTTGTTTCATATCAAGGTTTTGGCAGTCAATGCAAGAGGCATTAGGAACCCGTTTAGACATGAGTACAGCTTACCACCCTCAGACCGACGGTCAGAGTGAGCATACTAATCAGACTTTGGAAGACATGCTTAGGGCATGCGTCATAGACTTCGAGGGAAGTTAGGATGTTCATCTTCCATTAGTGGAGTTTTCGTATAACAACAGATACCATTCTAGTGTGAGATGTGCACCGTTTGAGGCCTTGTATGGTAGGAAGTATCGTTCCTCGATTATGTGGGCAGAGGTTGGAGAGGGTCAATTGATTGGACCTGAGTTAGTGTAAGAAACTGCTGAGAAGATCTCGCAGATTAAGGATAGACTTAAAGCTGCGCGTGATCGCCAGAAAAGCTATGCCGATAAGAGGAGAAAACCCTTAGAGTTCAGTGTTGGTGATTATGTCTTACTCAAAGTGTCGCCTTGGAAGGGTGTGGTACGCTTTGGGAAGAAGGGAAAGTTAGTACCTAGGTTCGTTGGACCCTTTGAGATCATTAAGCGGACCTGTCCAGTAGCTTATAGACTTAGGTTGCCTCAGAAATTGAATGGTGTTCATGACCCGTTCCACGTGTCAAACCCTAAGAAGTGTTTGGCTGATCCAACACTGCAAGTACCTTTGGATGAGATCCAAGTTGATGCTAAGTTGAATTTTGTGGAAGAACATGTGGAAATCTTGGAAAGTGAGTTCAAGAAGCTTAAGCGTAGTAGAATTGTCATCGTTAAGGTTCGGTGGAATTCGAAACGTGGACTTGAATTCACGTGGGAACATGAAGATCAGATGAAACTTAAGTACTCGCATCTGTTTAGTGCTAGTGGTAGCTGAATTTCGAAAGCAAAATTCTTTTTAAGGGGGGTAGAATGTAACCCTTGCCCTTTTTCTATGATTTGAATGTTCTAATTTAGTCCTTTGACTATTTGACTTTTATCAATTTTATTAGAACTGTACCGTGTTGACGGTGGGGAATTAATGAGAATATGGCATTTTATGGTTTTATTGCGTATAATAATCCTTTTTGGAGAGTATTATTGTGTTAGATATGTCCCAGGAGGGTTGTCCCGTGAATGGTGTGAAATGCCAAAAACGAGTCCCGACACGTCCGTTAATGTTCAAAATGAGTTTTTGGAAAGTTTTAAATGGAAATATGTCATGTAAATACTCTAGGTTATGGGAAAAGTAATTTTAAAGTGAATAAAAATGCTAAGTAACTTTTGAAGATATTTTACGATCGAGGTTATTGAAATTTAAGTGAACCCAACACAAAACGAAGACTCCCGAGAACCCCTTGGATTCCATTCTGTCCGAGCAAGGCAAAAGGGACAAGGAGGCTTCATTTTAGCAACTATGTCCTAGGATGAGTACATATAATCTGTATCTATTCACAACATGCTCATTTCATTTTCTTGCTTTTAAAAAAATAAAACACGCACTTATGTGTGTGCTCTTTTTCGTCCGACCATAAACCCACACACAAACACCATTAAATTTTCACATTTGATCAAAAACAAGAAGAGTCGTAGAGTACTGGGTTGATTCTAGTGTCCGGGTTATTGTATAAACTACGTTTGGGTAGTCGGTTAGCGTTCGTTCTCGCTTTTCAAAACCCTAATTGTAAGTTTTCTAAATCTTGATTTAACTTGTACTTTTGTGTGTTAAATGATGCATAGAAGCTAGTTGTATGGTGCGTTTGTTAAAGATCGAACACAAAAATTTTGCGAAAACAATAAAGGATTGCGTTTTGGTTCGAATGGAAGTAAGGTTTTTGTAGTTTTGCTGTCGTGGTCGTGATGGTTAAAAAACATTTATTTGCTATTTAGCTTATTTTGGTTATTGATGTATTTTGCTTGATTTAAAGCATTTTCAAGCTTATTTTGAGCTTAATAGCTCTCGGCAATTTTGAGAAATACAAGGGAAGTATTTTTGGTTATTTACCTTGTATGTCGTATATTCGTGGACTATTTTGATAGCTTATGGTGATAACCAAATATATTACGTAGCGTATTAGCTTATTTAAAAGCTTAATATAGTTATTTGGGAGCATATGGGCTCACGGCCCAAACAAGCCCAATGAGTCGTGGCTTATTGTCGGCTTATCGTGGTCTGGATTATTTTGTTAGCTATTGTTTTGAGCTTATATTTACTAATGAGCTTTAGTATTGGGCCTAAAATATATATTATACATATGAATATCTTAATGGATCTTTATTGGGCCTTAAGGCCCAATAAGCGTAAACTAGTCATTTATGAGTTTTGGCGAACTTTGAAAATGGGACATACTTATGAATTGATATTGGAATTCGTTTGGGAAATACGTTTTGGTGAACATTGCGAAATATGGATTTTTGTCATTTTCTCAGAAAATGGTGAATTTGTGGAATATTGTTTGAAATAAAGGATTAAAAACCTTGGAAAACGTTGTATAAACGTACGGGTCATGTCGAAATTTCGTAAAAAGTCTATACTTAGAATTTTTACTCAAAACGCGATTTTTAAATTTTGTAAAAAGTCTACACTTAGAATTTTTACTCAAAACATGATTTTACGATAAAATAATAAAATATTATTATTTTAATACGTCGACTAAAAGACAAAAATTATATTTTTACGAAACTTTTCTAAATTGTTTAGTATAAATAAACGTTTCGTTTCTTATAATTTAAATGATGAATTAATGGTAACTAAGAGTGCCGAATGGATTTACCGAAGTATATATAAGTATTTAGTTCTTATATTTCTCGACTATTATATTAAATACTATAAGTATATATATATATATTATTTATGGTTTGGGTTGGAGTATATTATCTTTTAAACTAAGTTGTCAACCATCACACCACTGAAAACGTTAAGGATGACCGTACAACGCGCATCTGACCTCTATGCATCAAACCTGAAAACTGTTTTGGAAATAAATGTCTAAGTGGAACATTAATTGGACTAGGTCGTGTTCGGACGTCGTTGCATTTGCTTGTGTGATATTGAGTTTGCTGCTTGAGGTGAGTTCTCGTAGCCCCACTTTTTAAATCTTTTTCGTTGGGGGAAAATGATACTCAAATGTGTTTTGAACTGTTTTTCTGAACTGTGCAAAATGTGGTTTTGTTTTTGGGACAATTTATGTGCTTATGACTGCTATGTGAATTTATGTGGTATGATTGTTCTTGCATGCATCGAGGTACATGGGAAGGTGTGATTAGCAAAGATTTGCTATGTTTGTTAAAGGTTGCCCTATGTAAATGCCCCAGTACTAGGAGGTCGTTAGGTGCGTATAACCTCAGGGTTGCGACCCTAAGAGAATTCATATATGCTGGTTTGATGACTAGCGGGGATGCTAGGTCATGGTACATGATTAGCGGGGATGCTAAGTCATGGGTTTGATTGTATTTGCATATATTCACTGTCATATTGCACAATTATTCAATTGTTTGAAATATTGGCACAGCAACTAGGTTTCTTTAAACCTACGAGCTCACCAACATTATTGTTGACATTTTTAAGTATCATTTTTAGGTGAAGTTAATGATCAGTAAGGTTGTGATGCGAGATAGCTGACTTTAAGGGTATCCTATATGGATCATGTATTAAGAAGTCTTGCATTTGGTGTTTGTTTGCACTTAGTAGTTTGAGGATTGTTGTTTTAAGATTGATATGGACCCATGCGTGGGTATTTGGATTTGTAAGTGACTATGTGATGTGTTCTTGTTGGGATTTCACTCAATTCTCTACTTGAGATGAAAGATCATCATGACACTTATTAATGCATTTTAGTTTTCTTTATCTTGTACCTTGTGTAATGATTGATCGATCTTCATCGCATGCCCGTGTTTCCGCCTATGTCAGGGTGTGACAACAAGTGTCACCGGAACTGTTAACACTATAGTATACTCAGTATAAGCATTAGAGAAATAATTTAGAGTTCAAAGATAATCAATTATATCAAGCGGTGTATCATTTCTTTTATATATATACTTTTGCTC
>BQNB010173917.1:0-13313 GCA_026074375.1 Tanacetum coccineum
CATTAACTTGTCTAGTAGTATTAACCGATACTAAGCCAGACTTCATTAGTACTGCTCTTGGAACCATGTTCTTTTTAGCACAAGGGTGAGTCTTTTTAGCAAAGTTTTGGTGATTCACCCTTTGAGCATTGTTCCAAACAGGTTTTACCATCCTTTAATTTTTAAACTATTTTTTATGGTAATGACAATCAACCTGTAAATGATCAAAACTTCCACACACATAACAAGCCTTATTAAACATCTCAAAATTACTTCCTAATTTTTAAGACATCATATTGTTTCAGTTTCTTTGATTGCCTCTAGGAGTGTGAGTGTTTTGCCTAAGTTGCTCAACCTGTTTAGCAGTTTTCCTAGCAGTTTTTCCTTTAGGTTTAACAAACTCTATCTTAGTAAAACTAGGCTTAACTGTTTTCTTTTCCACTTTAGGTTGAGTCACATTTTCTTCCTCACTATCTGACACCCAATCTTCAATAATTGGAGCATCATCATACTTCTTAACTACCTTAGACACTTCTTCATCTGACTTTCTATTCTCAACTACAAGTTCATTGACAAACTTATCTAAACCAGTAAAAGATAAGTCAGGTGTTGGAGGTATGAAGTTTCTTGTGTAGGGAGGTGGAACTGCATTATATCCTAAACCTTTCTTGCAGTTGTCAATGATATGACTTTCTATGAGTTTATTTAAGCTTTTAGATGCATTTTCAAATTTGTCTACTTTAAATTGAATTCCATCTTTTTCTTTTTAAGCTATTTCTAGCTTCTTCCTGAGCTCTTTGATGGCTATATCTTTACATTCAATTTCAAATTTTAAGACCTTTCTATCTTGTGAATAAATAGACTTATTTGGCTTATAAACTTAAAGTTTCTCTTCTACTGACTCTAATCCTGACTTATAAGCTAGAACCATTAACTCAGATTTCTTAAGATCTTTATGTAGTTGATAATATTGAGATTTAAGAGTTTTAATAGTTTCCAAGCAAGATTTAGAACAAGTAGAATCATTTGATACCTCAGAGTCAGAACTTGAAGATGAGTAAGCCATGAGTACATAATTAGGTCCTTTATCTCTTATAGTCTTCTTCCCTTTTTTGTAATCATCTAATAGGGGTCTTCTTGTAGATATGCAACTTTGGAAACACTTCCCCTTTTGTGGTGCATGTAGATGGTTAATTTTTTTTTTAAACATGTAATCAATAAGCTCACCTCTGAAACCAATATGTTTTACCATCTCTTGAATCTCGAACTACTGTAGGCTCTATGTAGTCTGATTACTGGTGAAGAAAACTGAGTATAAGATCGAATTGAATGAAGAAAGTAGAATTTCTCAAACTTGTGTCTATGTCTTGCATATCCACGGTGGACGTCGAATCGTTACAAATAAATCGGTGAAATAAAAGTAGAAACCGCAACCTCGGACTAAAATTCTCACTCATCTACAAATGAGACACATACTAAGTGATAAGAAAATGTGAGGCATCGAGTCACCTAAAAGAAAAATCACACACCTTTGCTAGAGATGTTTTGTCGAGTCCTTCATCAACACATTTAAAGCAGAACAAGTTTGTCTTTAAAAGTCAATTGTCCGCTACAAACACGACTTTAAATATATAGAACATGCATCTATAAACCCAACTACAACAGCAAATAAGCAATATTTAATTGTCTTCAAAAATCAACATCTTCAAATAATCTCCAAAAATACGACATAAATCAATAATAATAAATTGTTTGAGACAACAGTTCTATATCCTAGATCCAAAACGCGTCTTGGTTGTCAACATCGACAAAGCTAGCAGCATATAACTCACAAACCTGGCAGCACTAATCACCAACGAACATACTAACCAAAAATACAAGCATCTAGGCAGTACTAATCATCCAATCAACCAAATAGTGAGTACCGCTTTCGGACACCTAGCCAGTACTAACACCATATACACTTAGGCCAGCAGGTAAACTAATCTTTGAACTTTAGTATTGGTAGCTTTAACTTTTAATGAGCATCACTAACATAAACCACCGAAAGATATATATAAGCAGCAATAATAATCCTGTTAGCAGTATTAATTGTATCTTGGCAGCACTAATGTTCTTGGCCATTAGTATCAAGTATCAACACAGCAACACTAACAACAACTACTATTAGCAGCACTAAGTAATATCCTTGAATATACAGCAGCATTAATATACCTTTGACCAATCCAGTAGCATAAATAACTTTAATAGAGTAACATAAAATCCCAAAAATTAGGGATTTATAAATTATATGAAATCTTGTTCCCATAATTACCTATCAAATCACAACTGCTTCATATTTTCATGGCTGATCCAAACACTTACCCTTCTTTCTTATCTATGCCGGTCCAATAAAAAAATCTACTAATAACCAATAGTAATCACCTGCTGCATCCTCTTTTTGAATCTTGGTGTATAAACCGAAACAGCATCCTTCTTGACGTGTACCTGCTGTGACTCTTAAACTAGCAGACCAAACCCTAACATGCTGCTTCAATAAATATTATTAGAATAATATATACCTGTTGTACACGAACACTTAACAGCAGCAGAAATGATTATAGCAGTATTAATCGTGAATACTTTTTTTAAGTATCCAGACGACGCCTCTTTTAGCGACACTTTTTTGTCACTAAACTGTTACTAATTCTGCTTCGTGTTTCTTCACCAATACACGATCAAAAACCTTGTAGAATCTTATATCAAGAGCCATGTGGATCTGATACCAATTGTTGGATCCCTTACTGAATAGATCTTGAACCTTTAGCTTGCAAAGGGTTTGTTACTTTAGATAAATCCAAAGCAACAATAATGAAACACTGATTGAACACTATTGATTATGCGGAAACTAATCAACAATGCTACGATAAGAACACAAAAGATCTTTATCAAACATATTGTATTAATAACTTGATATCGTACTAGGTTACAAGCTAAGACGCGAATTGATCCTCTATTGATCTATATCTATTGACTATGCCTAGGGTTCCTTTATACACCAAGGAAAACCCCTAATAGCTTACAACTGCATGAGTAGACATAATGCATACGATTCCCGAACTTAAACTCATGGCAATATCTCCTAACAGCACTAACTATTATATGCTAGCAGCACTAACTATTATATGCTAGCATCACTAACTTACTACTAACAGCACTAGACTAAACTAGCAGTAAACTAATAATGGTACTGACAGTACTAACTATACATAACATACGAAAAAGACTTAGTCTAGTTTTCTTCAATCTTTCTCACAGCACTAAGTCTTCACTTAGCACACGAAATGTTGAAACCAGGCAGCATAAGTTGTAAATGCATCAAAACCTAACAATCCTCCCTAAACATGATGTTTACTTGTCAACCTTCCAAGTTTTCTTTCATCTTGAGCTTCTTAAAAACCAGAGGATGTACCAAACACTTTACAACCCTTTTAACTTCAACTTTGATTAGCTTCCAGTCTTTTCAGCCACAGCACAAAAAATACCAACTAAAGTTTGGCTAGTATTTTTTAGGCCAACTATGAGCCATAAACGGATTTGAATATTTCTTTACCAGTACTGTTTTGCTCTGGAATAGCCCAATGCTTCAATTGCTATAACAATGTGCCCCAACTGATAACCATATCTTTTTTAGTAAACTACCAACTATTAATAGATTTAAGATGTCTTTACCAATATCCGTTTGCTTTGGACTAGCCAACTCTTTACTATGAAGCATGGTGAGTTGAGAACCATATAGTTTTTAGCAAACTATCAGCTGTAAACGGATTTGAGAAGTCTTTACCAAAATCCGTTTGCTTCTGGACTAGCCAGTGCTTGATGTCTGTTAGACATTGTGAACTGATGACCATTTGTTGTATGGTCAGAAAACCAACATTCAAAGATCCTTCTCACTCCCATCTTGGCCCCCAAACTTATCAATCTATTTTTGAATAAATCTAAGCATATCAAGAACAGCTTCACCTTCAGATTCAGCAATTAATCTCAACTCCATCATCCTCTTAAGAGTTTCCTTTATAAGTGGATACCTTGTTTCAGTAAGCATGTGATTTTCAGTACCATCTTCTAATGCCAAGATATGAACTCCACATTTTTCATAGAAAGTCCAACTCTGTATAATCCATTTCTCGTTGATTATTTCTAAATATCATCATCTTGCAGTTCTTCAAACATAATCCTTAAGTCTCCTCCCAAGAACTAAAACAATTCGCTTAGGAGTTTTGTTTGCAAATCTCTGCATCACTAAACTATGTCGCTCCAATGAAGTCCAATCTATCAAATCTTGATAACCATTTATGAAAGTCTTGTATATATCATGAACTTCCCTTAGCTCTAAAGACTTTTGTAATAGTCATGATGGTACTCCCCTTATCTTATCAGTATATAAAATGCAGATTTCCCAGTTTAACAATTGGCTACATCATGCCTGCACTTCATAATCATCTCTTACTCTTCATTAGGAACTATCTTAGAGAAAGCTCTTAGTTTGTATCCTCTCTTCTTGCAAGATATAATCATCTTTTACCTTTTAGACTTCTTTGTAGCTTTCATCTTCAGTCTCCTACCTAATCTTTTCCTAATGTTCTCTTCACGTCCTTCCTACTTAACTTCATCTTCAGTCTCCTACCTGAACCTTAGTGCTTTTAGGTTCTTTAGGAACCTCTTCCTCATCCATACCAGCTGCTTTCTTGTTCATATTATCAATCATATTTTTATCTCTCTCAGACCCAATAGGAACAAAATCTGCATCTCTTTCTTATTCCTTGATGTATATGGCTTGAATCTCTTCAAATGTCTTTTTGTTCAACTGATTATGTCTATATTTACCTGTATGTTTAAGATAGGTCATCATTAGACTCCTCAGTTGTGTTCTTGTTGGAGGTTTGTTTCTAACAGCAGCAGCTCTTTCTTTAGCAAGTAACTTCTTCCTCCTTTCAAAAAATTCTGCTAATAGCTTTGACCTTTCTTCTATTGTATACATCTACTCTCTCTTCCTTTGTAGTCTAGCAGCTAACCTTCACTAGCATTCATCTTACTTTGAACCTTCTTCATATAAACTTGCAATGAAGTCCACAGATGGCTTGGATCCGACTCTATCTTTCCTCTCTTTCTCCCCTTTCCATCTCTGCTATCGGGCCCTCCTTTTTCAGTATCAACTGATCTGCATCCAGATCACTTCTCTTAACTTTCTTTACTGGTAACTCCTTCAAGACCCCTTTACCTTTGTCTTTAGGATCTATTATTAGAAGTGGCTTCAATGTGAGAATAGATCTTTCATGTCTTGAAGAATCAATCACATCTTTAATTGACTCTTCCTTTTTCCTTAGCTTTTTTCTTTCTTCATCACTTAATCAAATGTTTGAGCCATGGTGGATAACTATCATCATAAATATACTTGTTGTTGTAGGAGGAGTTTTAGGCTCAACAGCACTATCTTCTTGCCTAGCAGCATCAATATCTGGTCTTGTGCATGTACTAACTTCCTGTCCAAAAGCAGTACTAACTAGTTTCTTCCAGGCAATTTCTCCTTATCACTGCCCTTGTCTTCAACAACTTCTGTATCATCAGTCAACTTAACCTCCTCAGTTTCACCACTTTGCCTCCCCTTATCTACAGCTTCCTCGGTTTCCATGTACTCTATACCATGATCTGCATCTTGATCATTAAAGACAGTATTGTGATCTAAAGTTGATTTAGGTTTGGACTTTTTCCTCCCCTATTTGGATACAGACTCCTTCTTTCCAAATCTCTTCTTCATGGATAATCTTTTCACACTCTTTAACCATGCCTTATGGTGGGAGATGCTTGGCTTACACTTCTTTCCCAACTTCTTGATTCTAATTTTTAATGCACTGATCTCTGCATCTTGTGCATCCTTAATAGACTCCAAGGCAAGAACCCTGTTGGATAAGTTAGTACATAAAATAGATAATTTATGTAGGTTTAAGGCACCCTCAGCTCTGTTAGTTGTATGACCACCTAAAAGAGGACTATCATGAGGTGTCTGAACTTGATCCCTTTTCATTCCCATTAGTTTCCTCTAAAGAGAATCTAGAGTCTTGGGTAGTGGCATGGCTAGGTGATGTTTTAGGGGGTTGGTCTCCTGTACTAGGTAGAGTAGGAGAGGGTGTGGGTTGAGGTTTAGTAAGGTAGGTACTCTCCTGAACCGTTCACCCTCTTTTGCATGTGTAAAACATGTTGGAACAGAGGTGATATTTTCCTGAAAAATTTTTAGAGTCCTTTCTAACATATTGTGAAAACTTTCAGATTGTGAGCTGGTGTAGGATACACATCATTCAAAGGTTCACCAAGCTAATTTGATTATTAGAAACATACATTAAAAAAATCTTGGTATACATAAAAATTTCTTTTTGAAGTATCCAATTTCCTCACGATACATCAAAAACAAGTTTAGAAAAGTTAAACTTTTGATTTGTTGCCAAACATATAACAGGTGAAGTAATATTTGTGGAAAACTCATTCCAGCTGGTAGATTTTAAGCTTAAACAATGTAAAATGGTATGTATCAAAACTTCCATTGAGGAGAAAATAGAGCATTTTTTTAGCAAAGTAGTTGTTTATTAAAATCACCCTCATAACCCATCCATGCAGGTTTTGAAAAATAACCTTATTTGTTAGGCAAGCAGTACCATCAGCATCATTAAAAAAGAAGAGACCTCTATTGATGCTTCTGTACTATGGACAACTGTCTTGCTATCAACAGTAGCATTAATCTGCATCACATTCATTGACTGTTTGGGAACTGGCAAGTGTTCCAAAAACTGTTCAATGTAGAGAAGTATAGATAGGAGGCCTTACAGTGAAGCATGAAAAAGAATCGAGTTGAAAACAAGAAAGTCTACTATCTCATGAAAATCAAAGTTTCCCTCTGTCTTCTCTAAGCACGCGACCATGTTATGTTGATCGACAAACTCCAAATTCACCATAGAAACTTGTAATAGATGGATTAAGATGTGGGATATGATCGATTGGGAAGAGGTAAGGGTGATTAGTAAGACGGAATTAATTTTATAAAGATTTACTATTAGGGTTTGATATGACCGACTGAATCAAACTTGAATCCTTATCTGAGAAAAAGAGTGTTATAGAAGGAAGGATCAAGAATTTTCAATCTATAGACCCCTATAAGCAACTTGTTGGCGTAAATATCTCAACGGTTATATTTAATTAAGGAAAATCTGTTATGCTCTCTAACAGTAGTAACGGTAACAAATAGCACAAACTTTTGCATGGCAGCACCAAATTTGCCTGGCAGCACCAAATTTACCTGGCAGCATCAAATTTGCCTGGCAGCATCAAATATGCCTGGCAGTATCAAATTTGCCTGATAGCATCAAATTTACCTGACAGCACCAATTTGTTTTAGCTAAACCAATTATAGCCTCCAATACCAATCCAAGCAGCATCTTTTTACCCAATCCAAACAGCATTTCCATCGTCAAGAACTTTTAAGCAGCACAAACTAAGCCTAGCAGTACTAAGTGTTAGCCTGGAAGTATTAACTAAACTGGCGGCACTAACTAACTCAGCACCATATGTAGCCCTCAATCTTCATTCCAATGAATAGAATGAATCCCAAAGCATCATCTCATCTAAAATCTATCTCTACTAAAAAAATTCACAAACCTGTACAAAAAGTAAAACTGTTGACCTTGCCTCCCTTGAACTAATGCATCTATAGATTGATCAATCCAAAGTTAACACACCAAAAAAATAAATCTTGATGACATCAAATCCTTTAGAAAGAAGGTCTGCAACAATAGCATCAATGTGAATCATGAAACATCTATCAACCTTTTCTCAGAGCAATCCCCATATGAATTGATGTCAAAACTCAATGTGCATTGGTCCCTCGAGTGATAGACAGGATTCTTGACTATACATATGGTACTCTCATTGTCAATATGGATTTTGGTATTCATGAAATTAAAGCCATAATCCATCATCTGATTCTATATCTATGGTACTTGCCCACAACAATTAGCAGCTGCAACATATTCTGCTTTAGTAGTAGAATTTGCCACAACGTCCTTCTTTCTTGCATTGCCAAGATATCAGTCTTCTACCAAGAAATTGACAACCACCTGTTGTTGATTTCCTGTCAAGGCTAGCGCCTCCATAATCACTGTTTGAGAAAGCTTCTGGTTCAAAAGGAGAATCCATAGGATACCATAACCCTAGTTTGGGTTGATGTTTGAGGTACCTAAAAATCCTTTTTACTGCATTTAAGTGTGAAGCTTTTGGAGTGACTTAAAACCTAGCAAAGCACAGAACAGCAAACATAGGTTAGGCCTTGATGCATCCAAAATACATCAGGTGAACAATCATAACCTTAAGATATGCACATCTACGACCTACACCATCTTTATCTTATAACCACGGATTATTTGAACACAATAGGAGTATTAGCTGTCCTAATAGACCAAAAATTAAACTTCTTTAACATGTCAGCTACATACTTGTGTTGACTAATAAAGATTCCATCAAGTTGTTGCTTCACCTGTAGTCCTAAAAAGAAAATGAGCTCTCCCATGGAGCTCATCTGGAATCTTTTATGCATACACTCTTCAAATTTAATACACATAGACTATTTTGTTGAGCCAAAAATGATGTCATCCACATATACTTGGACTAATATAATGTCTCTCTTGTTCCTTTTGATAAACAATGTTTTGTCTATGGTACCTCTTCTAAAACCATTCTCCAGCAAGAAAGAAGAAAGTGTCTCATACCAAGCTCTAGGAGCTTGATGTAGACCATAAAGAGCTTTGATCACCTTATAGACTTTGTTAGGATGAGCAAGATCAACAAAGCTTGGAGGTTGATGAACATATACCTCCTCTCCAATAGTGCCATAAAGAAATACACTTTTAACATCCATTTGGTAGACAGTAAATCCCATATATGACGCAAAGGCTAAAAATAACCTAATTGCCTTAATTCTGGCAACAGGTGCAAAAACCTCATCATAATCTATTCCTTCCTCCTGTCTAAACCCTTATGCTACAAGCCTTGCTTTATTTTTCACAGCAATACTTCTCTCATCCCTCTTATTCTTGAAGACCCACTTTGTGCCAATTACCTTTTTCCCATATGGCAAATCAACAAGTTCCCAAACCTTTTGTAATTTGAACTGCAGCCATTCTTCTTGCATTGCTTCTACCCAGCTTTCATTTTGTAAGGCTTGTGTAATGTTCTTGGGTTCTTCTTGGGAGAGAAAACATGCTAACAGACATTTTTGATGATCTTTATGATTTGTTCTGTTCTGTTTGTGGATATAGCTTACCAAGGCTTGTTGTACTGTAGAAGCCTTTTGAATCTTCCTTCTTGTCTGAACTGCTGATTTAGGATCTCCTAGAATTTGATCTTTTGGATGAACCTTATGAATTCTGAGTGTGGGAATAGGACTGACATCAATGGTGTTATCCATGTTGTTGAAATCAGCCTCTGCACCCACATCTTTATCATCGTATACTCCATTGAATATTCCCTCATTTGGAAATACATCAAAATCATCTTCTAGGCCAAGCACATTAGAATCAGTGGGTAACTCAGCATTAGTAGTACTAATTGTGTTAGCAGTACTAACAGTTGGTTTATCAGTACCAAGTGTGTTAGTACTGGTAGCCTGAATTGCCTTATTAGAAGATGCATTTTTCCTCTTTTCTTCTTCAAATGCTTGTCTTGTAGCATCATCCATAGCCTGAGCAACCACCTCTTGAGTAACCATCTTCTCAAGTTCATCTTGCAATACCTATTCAGCATCATCTTTTGAATCCTGGACATTCTTGTCTTTAGAAGCATTTTCAGAAGGTTTTTCTTGTGTATACTGAACAACAGCTTCTACTAGACTCCTTGTCCTAAGAGGATGCACTAGAAGCAGTATGTACTCCTGAGTAGATTCATTATCTTTTCCTAAGGAACCTGCAACATAAGATTCCTGGGTACCTGCATCCACAACAACCTGATTTTCTACACTAACAGGAATATAATTCATAGTATTGGTTAGAAAATCAAGATCAAACATCCAATCAAGACCAGTTCCTGTCACATTTGGTTGATCTTCAAGAAAATCAATATAAAGATTCTCTTCTACTCTTTTGGTCCTTTAGTTGTATACTCTAAAAGTTTTACTTGTGGTAGAGTATCCAAGCAAATATCCTTCATCAGATTTTCCATCAAATTTGCCCAAGGAATCTAAGGTGTTTAAAATGGTTAAGGGGCACCCAAAAGGTCTCATAAAACTAATACTAGCTGGTTTACCCATTAATAGTTCATAAGGTGTCTTATTTTAAGGTTTGGTCACTAATACCCTATTCAATACATAGCAAGCAGTATTTACTGCTTCTGCCTAAAATGGGATGGGTAAGAGTGAGTCTACTAACATAGTTCTAGCAGCCTCAATGAGGGTCCTACTCCAACCATTGTAGCAGATGAGGCAACTCTCAATCTTCCCCTATTTGATGATGACAAAACAAACAAAGTCGTGTACGAACTTCATCATAAAGCCAAAGCTTCCCCTGAAGTTGAGATGTAATCATCTCCCTGAATGAAACAAAATCAAGATCTCCTTGAACATGTCACCACACATAAATAAGCTGCAAATCAATAAACCTGTAATCTTTCCCTTTTATATTCCTTTCTTATGCAACATAATGATCATTCATAGCATGGTTCTTAAACTCTTCCCATTAATCCATCTATTGATTTTAACATTATATTCAATAGTTTTCCCTAAGCTATGATAAATCTACTGAAATCATCATCCACAACCAAACAGACCTTTTCTTGTTAATAACTTTCTACAGAGACAGGTCTAAATTAGTCCATATTAAGTAATTCTGGGCTTTCTGATAATTCATGACTAACTTGGCCTTACAGAGGCCTATGTTTGCTACCCTTCTTGCAAGCAACACAATTGCGGTCAGTCACAAAACTTTTAAGGAAAACTCTCTCCACATGGTGACCTTTAAACAAGTTTGGTTTATATTTTGAAATCATACGACCTAAGTCAGTCCTGTGCCATAATTTAGACTCATCTACTGTTGCATTTGCATAGAAACAAGTATCCTCTAGAGGGAACAATGTTCTTTAAGTCCAAGCTATACACATCATCCTTTCTAGGAGCTCCAAGTACAACTTAACTTTCATCAAAAAGCTTAAAGCTAGGAGATCAGTAATAGAGGCTATTCAGTCTCATTAAAAAGGACATTAATTTTTCTTGTCACGACATTTGTAGACAGCGAAAAAGGTTAAACTTAATTCACTCTTAATATAACCTCATCAAAGTCTAATTAGAGTTTGATTTTACCTTTACCCCGTATTTTACCTCCTGTTGGGATCACTCCAAACGCCACAAAGCCTCCATTGTAATCTTCATATTCTGAAAGATAAGCTTTGTTTCTAGTCATATGGATAGAGCAACCACTATCCACCACTGCATGATCCTGTAAAAAGATCTCTAGATTACCCTGTACAAATAGTAAGAGAATTAGTATCTCTTAGAGATCCAAGCCATTACAGACTTGGAGATCCCTTTTGGGTCAACATATTCAACCTTCTTGAGCATGAATGAACATCTGATCTTGACACTTGATCCAAGTAATTTCCCTTAGACTCCAAACCCACTTGATTTTTAAGGTCAGTATCCATCTGTACCCTTACCATATAACTACTGCTCTTGTGCCGAGCAGTAGTCTTATTTTGAACCCTAAAGTTTTAACATCTTGTTTTAAATCTTGGGACAAAAGAAGCTGGTTTTGTGTAGGTAAAGACCTCTTGATAGGTGAATATGAGCTATTGGGTCTTACATTGTCCATTCTTGGGTAAAATTAATTCTAATAGCACCACATTTGTGCTATTTTGAGCAGAATATGGTCTAACAGTACTAACAGCCGAGCAGTACTAACTGGCTAGATTACTATCTTGTGAACTGCTCTTTTTCTCATTGTAGCTTACAGAGTTATCAACAGTCTTGTTAGTACTTACATGATGGGACAAAGACTTTCTTAAATAAGGTGATTTTTGAAATTTTTTAGTTGAATAAACCCGTTTTAGTATATCCCAACTGGTTGTCTACCCTTGGACCATATTAACCACATTTTCCCAGCTTGGTTTCTTGGACTCTCCTGTCTGTTATGAAAATGTACAATCTTTGATCATACATGGTCAATACTTTTAACAGACAAAAACAGGCTTTTATTTCTTAAAACCAATTCCATTGTTTGAGAGTGGTTTGACATAATTTATCAACTCATTTTTGGAAACTGTTTAACTGTTTGAGTCTCATTAGTCTTAACAGGACTAACTGTTTGCACTTCAGACACATCATCCTCATCATCTGAGTTCCAATCCTCAATGATAACTTTATCTCTGTTAACTGATTCATAGACTGTCTTAGGTTTTTGAGTATTTGTTTCATTTGTTTTACCTATAGTTCCTCACTGTTTTTAGTATTAAGATCAGTTTTTTTTACTCAATTATTTTCTTCCTAATGGCATATTCATCTAAACCTGCAAATGATATGTCAGCTCTTGGGGTTAGAAAGTTCCCTGTTATAGGAGGGGGAACAGCATGATACCCATCTGCTTTGGAAAACCTATCATTTGTTGGTGTGAACTCTTTATCACTAGATCTGACCTCAAAAACACTCATACTGATCTCACTATCAGTTTCAGACTTGTTACTCATTTCATTCAATTGTGTGCCATATCCTAAACCAGTTTTATCTCTAGCACTCATTTGACTGTTGAGTAATTCATCAAGATTCTTGGATGATTCTTCCCATTTTTCTATCTTTAATTTTAACTCATCTCTTCCCTTAACAACTTTCTTTAATTCTAGGTTAAGGTTGTTAATTTTTATTTCTTTGCATTTAAGCTCATAGTTTTGAAACTCATATTTTTCACCCTAAGTCAGTTCATTCTTTTCATGTACAAGTATCCTAGATTCTAGTGACTCTAAGGCTAACTCGTAACCCTGAATTTCTAGTCTTGCTCTGCTATGTTTTTTCTCTTTCACTATCATAATTCTTTTGAAGAGATTTAAAAGATTCAAGACATTGTTTAGAACATTTGTGTACCTCTTTGTCAGAAGAACTTTTAGAATTAGTCACATACCCTATATGAGCTAAGTGCTCAAATATTTCTTCATTGGAGAGTAAAGAAATGCCTTCTGCATCATCTAACTTCAAATTTCTTCTCAAAGAATCTTCAGTTATGAGCTTTTCATGTCCATTAATAGTTGCAGAAATAGCTTGAAGTCCTTCCTCAGTA
>BQNB010173918.1:0-13313 GCA_026074375.1 Tanacetum coccineum
AAAATGTGTAGCATAACGTATATCCTTATAAGGCTAATTGTTTAACTCACTTGTATGATAGTAAATTAGTACTAACTTCCTACCCCCTAGTATCATGGGCAATATTTCCAAAAAACAAAAAAATGTGTAGGAGGTTATTACCTGTTACGCAATAGTTTTTTTTCATGTTTCAACCCATCTACAAAAAAATACATGTGTTGGCATGCTTGCACATTTAATTTAAACATAACAGTTAATGCAATGTTGTATGGAAGACCACATTATTAGGTCTCATATTAGAACTGGCACTAACTTTTTTTTGCATAGGCACTGATTGCAGTATAAGACTAAGAATAATAAATATTATCATATCCAGATGAGTAATTTTGATGGTATTTTTCGAGGCATATTAGTATCTAATGACAAACCCAAACAACTGAATAAAAGTTACATGTAAGACCAGTGTAAAACACAATTCTCTTGTGCAGCAGAACGATGAAGAAAACTTTACCATTAGATTCAACCGTGGTAGCCCAACAACATATAACCAAAAAGTTGTCGACGCACTGCAAAAGTTTCACCATCCTTTTATTTCAGTCACTATCTAAAAACATTTTTTTAAAAACCAATCAACACGCTTCAATTCAAAATCAGACATTCTTAAGACTCTCATTCAAATGATCGACACATTCAAATGATCAGATAAGCACTTCCCATAAAAATTAACAAACCTGAAAGATAACTTAAAAGTTACATGTGTTTTAAAACCTTTATAAATCACAACTTTATAAAAACACACAAATCCAAACACTATTTCCATAAGTGTATATTTTTAAGCATCTTATAACCCATATCGACACATCATAGAAAACCACCCTACACAAAATCACCCATATCGACCAGTTACACAAAATCACCCATATTGACCCGTAAGACTAAATCACCGATATCGACCCGTTACACAAAATCACACATATCGACACGTTACACAAAATCACCCATATTGACCCGTTACATAAAATCACCCATATCGACCCATTATACAAACCTCCTCTTTGACTGGTTACTCAACCCGACCCATTTTAACTCAATTTTAAAGCAAATATCAAACCTGATCTACAACACCAGAACTTATGCATTGTGATTTCTGACAACTAAGAGATTATCTAACCTGATCTACAAAATGAAATTGATTTACAAAAACATCATCATAGTTTATAAACAATTTTGCTTAAAAAGATTCCAAAAGATATCATACCATGTTACTAAAATTCCTTTCAAACATTTCATCAAACACCTTACCCTCTTTAAATCACTTACAAACCTTTGATCCTCTATCTTCAAATTCCAGCATAAACATGTATTACTGAAAAAATGACCCCAATCTTTAGATCTATTATATCTAACCACACTCATATTCATAATCAATAGAAAATTTAAAAGTAACTAATTAACACATCGAACTAAACAAAAGAAGATAAATTGATACTTACAAATGTTTAGATCCGGGGATTGAATTTAACCTGCATAATAAAAAAAGAAAATTATCATTTTGTTGAATAGAAAATGATCAAAACCAAATATATTATAAATTGAATCAGAACCATAAACAAAAATAACACATCAAAATAGCTTTACTACGGGAACAATCGATACAACTTTAATTGAAACTGATCGAATGAGTTTTGGAATTGTAATGGATTAAAGAACAATCGATAAACAAAACTGAGATATCATATCATTCGAATCGAAACAAAGAAAATTAAAGAATAATCAAAACTTACATAATGGAAGAATTGAAACTGATCGAATGATTTTGGAATTGTAATGGATTAATGGTGTTTTGAAATGAATATTTTTTGGAATCGTTAACCTAATGGAAGAATAGAAACTGATTTTTGAATTAATATCAGAGCGTGTAGAAGGGTATTCCAGAAGCTGTTATGAATAATTTACTACTTGACAAAAATATTAAGAGTGTATAGAAGAAGCAAACCGGCATTTGTTTGAATAAATGGTGCATAGGGTATGTGTACATTTTGATTTATTTATGGTATGCCACATCATTCTATTAATTGAGTTTTTAATGTTAAGAGCTTAAAAGGTTCGTACAAAAGCAATGTGTAGTGTAAGGGTTTTAGTGCATAAAAGTATTGTACAAATTGGCTACTTAAGGTATCTTATTAATTACATTTTTAATTCAAGAAGCTTAAAAAGGTTGTACAAAACCTTATTTTATTATATAGTATATAGATTAGTTCTTATATATATATATATATATATATATATATATATATATATATTAACAAGGATTTCACGTATAAGGCAAATAAGAGCACGTAAAGATCACATACTGGTTATAGACCAGACCTAGTATAACCTGGTTCTCTATAACTCTGGCTCTGATTACCAATCTGTCACACCCCCAAACAAGGCCTGGACGGAATACGTGTCCGGAGGCGTGACGTCATCGCATACATCGCACAAGATCAAGTGAACGACCTCTATATGGACGTTTGATAAAACATAACTCGTTGCTTTGGATAAATCAAAATAAGTCTTACAATATTCTTGACATAAATGAAATAGTTTTAGCGGAAGCTTAAGTAAAATGCAGCGGGATCATAACATGTTTTAAGAGACAATGAGTATTTAATTAAAGATAAACATTCATGAAAGACATTCCAGCAATGCAAATGCAACATCAAATACACTTCCAAAACAATCCAGCTAAGCACACTGAGAAAAGCATGCTAAAACAGTCAACATAAAGTTGGTGAATTCATATGATTTTTGAATTAAATGTAAGTGTTGGACCACAAGATTTATGAAAGTGAAGTGACTATTATAATAGATACAATATCAATGAAAAGTATTTACGTTGCACTACGCTTATGACACCGATTGCACTAAAATAAAGAGAATAACATATAAATGTGCAATGTGAATCTCTCTAGCCCTCATATTCTGACCAAGACAAACCCAAAAGTTTCTTACATGATATAATCCGGTTGACCGTTCATCGACACAGAAACAAGTAAGTGCTTGCTTACCCGGATAGGGATAATTAGTCCCAAATAGATCTATTTATAATATTCGCGCTTACTTAACCAATCCCATTAGTCATAAGTAATTAACGGTTCATGATGGCTCGGGCATGATAGTGGTCTAATCGCTACTTAGGCAACACGTAAATGATAACTAAAAACTTGTTCCAAATTTTAAAACAAGCAATGTTTCTCACCCCAAAATAGTAAAGTTGAAATCATAAAACATGGGGCTATGAACTCACCTTAGAGCGATGAGCGAAAGATAATCACGTAAGAGAAAGATGATACACAATCCTAGCCGTCACCTAAAGGAATGACGCGTCTTAGGACTAAGATATGATATACGAAACCAAGAGTGAAATACTTATCAACAAGAAGGCATCCATATGTGTTTGTGTCTTAGTTTGTTTAAGAAAAACATGATCAAATGAAAGTATAAAGTTCACATTAAATCCCGACGTTTATTCAAAAGTTACTATTTTTAGGAAGTTTCTATTTTAGGAAAGTTAAGTATTTTCGGACGTTAATACCGTCCCCTATAATTGTTAGTTCCATAACCTCAAAAACTCACTATGCATCTTAAACGCCTAACTTTTATATCCGTCTCGCTAACTTATCCTATAAAGTTACCATTTTTAGAAGTCCTACGTTTTTATATACTCCGACATCACATCAAAAAGTTCTTAACATTTCTAATGACTCTACTTAGTTTACTGGTGCTTCTATATGTTTCGCCAATATTTTAAAAGCTCAAAAGTGTCGGAAAACCTCATTTACAATTCCAAACAGCAAGTTTCTTATAGTGTTTTGCCAAAAAATGTTTCAAACTTCATTTGGTCATAACTCGTTCGTTTTAAGTTCGTTTTCGACGATCCATATACCGAAACGAGCGGAGAATCATATACTATCATAAGCTTACGTTTCTAACACCTTAAAACATTTTTAAACATCCTTTAGCCTAGGTTAAAGATTCAGACAGCAAGCTCTATTCGCCAAAACGCAACCAAAAATCACTCAAACTTCGCATTAGTGCCACTGCTAGCCCTAATCTCTATCCACCAATATTTCACCATCAAAACCACAATCAATACTAACCCAATCCTATCATTTCTATTGTTTCAACACTCATGATCACTCATACTCACAACCAAAACCTTTTGTAAATCAAAGAACCATAACACAATACTAGTTTATGTTTTAACTTGTTTATTTTCAAAAACCACAAACACATAAGCCTTAAACTTTGAATAATGATTCAAGAACCATAAAGAAATCACAAGAGATGTAATAAAACACTTACAAGAATAATATGAGTCAAGTAAACACACAAGATCTAACCCAAAATCCTTAGATCTATAAAACCCCTAGATGATCTTGCAAAACCCTATGATAAACTCAAAATCCTAACTTCTAAATCTTGAACAAATTTCTTTAAACCAAAGAATCAACACTTCAATACACCTTAGATATGCATGAGAAGGATCTTAAAATAAGTAAATATTGATAGAAATCAAAGTTATAGAGTGGTGGTGGTGGTGGCTTTGTGCCATGGCCAAAAGGGAAGGAGGGAGAGAAGGAAAACAATTTTTGGTAAGACTTGTGTGTGTGAAATGACCTAGAATTCTATCATAAGGTATTTATATGGTACAAGGGTTTAGGGTTTAGACATATGGTGAGCCATGGCTTGGTAGAAAAATTGAACCATCCACCCCTTTGTGGCTTTTTGGCTCGAACGACTAGGGACCAAAAAGAGGGGAGCCAAATGCTTTTCTTTGGCTCCAAGGTGAGCTTCTAGTGGCTAACCTCTAGTGGTCCAAGCCACTTAGTATTTGTAAGAAGTTGTAAGAAAATGTTAGGAGCTTGAGAGGAAGAATACAAGATGTCACTATCTTGCATGTTTTATGTATCATAAAGTGGTTTGATTCCTTTCGATTTAATTTAAGAGTGTGTGTTTTTCGTGGATTATGGGGGTATAGGGGGAGGGATGAATGAAATGTTTGACTTCTAAACCTGACATATACGCTAACTAGAGTTTACACAAAAAGATTACGGGTTTTAGGGGTTTCGTTTGCTTAAAAAAAAGCAAAAAACATGAATTATACGTTAAAACATAAAAATTAATATCAGGAGTGAACATAAACTACGTAACAATTTAAAATGATAAAATAATGCATATGACGTGCAAAATAATCAAAGTCTGAAGCCGGGACGCGTCTGATGACGTTGTTTAGTTTTACACGGGTGAACTTCCTGGTTTTAAGTTAAATTCAAACTTAACATAGGAAATTTAAAATAATTAACAGAATGGTTTAATATAATGACTGGGAATTTACGGGGTGTGACAAACGCCTTAGCAGATACGGAGGAGAGTGTAAGTGTGTTTCCTTTTAGCTTATACAAGAAACTTGGACTAAGTGATCTTAGACCTTATCACTCCAACCTCACTATGGCTGAAAACACTCAAGCCAAAGCTATGGGAGAGGTAAGGAATGTTAGGATCCAAATTGGTTATCAAGCCTACTTGGTTGAATTCTTAGTATTAGACATCCTGGTTGACAAAGAACTACCATTATTATTAGGATGCCTATTTTTAAGAACTTGCGGAGCAGTTATTGATATAGGGCGTGGTACTATAAGCATTGATGATGGTGTTATTCGCCATACCTACTTTCCAAAACCAAGAGCCAAGGCATACTTGGAAAACTTTGAGATTGATGAAGAAGATGATTGGCTTAGTTGTTTCGAAGTTGGGCATGATGAAAATGGCAATCCTAAGTACGGTCCCGTGGCACCATCATTTTTGGATATTAAAGACAAGATGGATAGAGCCTTAGCAATAGAAGCCTATTTTAATCCTTTTAAAAATATAATTGTTTTCAAAAAGCTCATTGACTTTTTAGGTTCACTCTTAGTTCCATTGAAAAACACCGATTGGGGCAATGAAGGCCATGGAATGTACAAGAAGATTGAAGGTGACGGGGCATGGCACACCAAGTTTGAGGTGATCACACCAAGTGGATGAAAGTTCACTAAAGGATTCAAGACAAAGAAAACTAAGAGAAAGCTCTCTGGAAAGTTAAATTCGGAGGATATTCTCAAATTCGACCATTTCCTCAATTAGGGGCTCATCAATCCAAGAAAACAAAAACAAAAGACAAGTGAAGCATGAAGCATGAAGAAATAAAGGTACAAACTATGTGCTATGGTTGTCTCTCTTTTAATTTAAGCATCCTACTTTAAAACAATTTATCTTTTTGGGTACTTGGTTATGTTTACGGTTATTATGTCAGTTTAGACATGTTTTAGTCATGTTTGGTTATGGTTTGGTTATGTTTAATTTAAGTTCGAGGTTTATTTAATTTTTCTATTAGTAATAGTTTCATTATTATTCGACACCATTAAGATAGTATGTTGTGTCGTGTGTGATAATTTGCAAAAGTTAGGAATGAACGTTCAAACTCGGGATGTTTTCACCTAAAAACAAATTGCAAGTATTGACCAATATGTCGGGATAAAAATGATGAAGTGCAAAAAGTGCCATTTTTCAGCCTGTCCGGCTAGAAAAGAAGCCACTCGGCTAGATTTTGCTATAAAACCCAAAAATTCAAAAAAACTCAAAAAACACACACAACACACACACTACTTTCTTGGTATCATCAAATTCGTGTTTTTGATCTAATTGCAACCAAGGGAAGTGTTTGTGGATCATCAATGGCTCCAAAAAGGGTAAGTAATTACATTAATTCAAATCATTCAAGTGTTTAATTCGTGTACTTGATTCTAGGTCGAAAATTAGGAGATTTTGATTTGTTTTGAATTAGACCAATTCGTTTTAGGATTAAGTGGGTATATGTTAGGAGATGAGATTGTAAAAAGAATTAGAGTGATTGGTTGATTGTGGATCAAATGGTAGCCATCTGAAAATCCAAAAATTGATAGGATGAATTTTGATTCGTTTGTAATGAAACATATAGATTCTACTGTGATGTATGATTGATTTTTAGTGTCTAAGAGATGCTAGGTTGATTGTATGGATCAGCCATTTTGATTTTGGCTAGTTAAAAGTTAGGCGATTTTTAGCGAATTTGGCGAAACTAGTTAAAAGAGTTAGTTGCATTTGCGAGTAGTTTTAAGACAACTAGAAGTGCCCATAGAGCATTAGGAAGAGTTAGAATTAACTAGTAAGTAAGGAAAATGGCCAGAAATAAAACCCAAGCCAAACCGGCTTGGTAGAACTCACCATCTGGGCAGGCAGCCGAGCGGCTATGAGGCCAGCCGGCAGGCTGAATAGCCAGCGTACGGCTCGTGGTTGCTGACCCATTTCCTTTTCAATTTTTTGTACCAACACATTAGGGACTTCTAAGTTAGGTTTTATTGGTTCATATATGCTTGTTTATGCTCATATTTGTTATTTTTTCAAAAAGTTACCCTAAGTTCACACGCAAACCCACTTATTGCAAAGTATGCAAAGCGAAATAATAAGGGTACAATCAACTACATATAATTTGCAACAAGTCACAAATGCTAATTTGAAATGGCGAGATTTACCATCTATGGAGAGGCATGCTTATTGTGAAAGGTTATTTAAGTTACAACTAAAGAGCATTGGAACACAAAGAGTGGACGATTAGACCATGTTCTATGTGTATAGTTTTGATGAAACTTTGAAAGAATTGATGAAGATGGAGTACCTTCACGATGATGGAGACGTGTTTGTAGATTACTTATGGGAAAAAGCTCTTTCAGTTGAAGAAGATATGTATCTAGAATGGTGTTTAGAGTTTTTCTCTACGATGTATTTTGAAAGAGGAGTTGATAGGACTAAGTTAATGACGGAGAAACGTTTTTGGTTTAGGTTATGCGGACGAGAGCATGTGCTTACTTTACCTAAGTTTGCGGTTCTTTTGGGGTTATACTTGACCCAAGTGAATTGGATCACCGGTTGTTTGCTATACATTTCAGCAAATTAGAGATTGATGACAAATTGTTTGACCATGATGCGTATTAGAGAAAGATTGGGCAACCAACTAGGACAAACCAAAGAATGTCACTCATTAAGGAACCACTTACGCGAGTCATGCATAGGTTTATTGTTAGGGTTTAGTTCATAGGATAGGAAGTAATGAAAGATGTTAAAAGAGGGATTTGTGGATGATGAATATGTTAGAAGAATCACGTGGTATCAATTTAGCTTGGGTTATAGCCGAACATCTTTGTAAACATGCTCCAAGGATTAAGAATAATAGTCTTATTTGTGGAGGTCATTATGTCACCAAGATTGAAAATTCGATAGGGTACCTTGTGAATGAAGAAGTGGGGAAGTGTTCGAAGCCAATTGAATGTGAGAAATAGACTACTAAGATGTTGGCAAATGAGCTTGACTTGTAAAATTACTCGTTGTTGCGACCAACACTATCACCACCACCAACTAGAGAAGAGAGTGAGCAAAGGCAAGAACTGAGTGTGTTAAACTCGAGTTTGGGAGATTGGAACGCTAGTTTGAATGAGATTGAGCGTAAGGATGTTTAGAGAGATTCGATGCTAATGAGGAACAACTACATGCTCGAGCATTCCATGCCTTTTCTTCATCATTTTGCCGACCAAGCTAATTTTGCATACCCCACTTATGAACCACTAAATGTACCGTCATACCCTTATCCTTATGTGCCTTACCCATACCCTTACACGCATTACCCCGATATGGGTAATCAACCTCATAGAGGAGGTCATTATGGAGCACCCGGTGATGGTTATTTTGTAGGTTCGATGCCGAATTTTAGAGGAACTTCTATTGTTCCTAGTTCAGGTTATGAGTTTGAAGGATCGTCAAGAGCAATACAAGACGATGATGATGATGCTTCGATGAGCGAATAAAAAGTTCATACGGATGATGACATGGGAAGTGAAAAAGATTGATCATATGATCGAGTTTGATTCTTAAACTCTAATGTTTTCGGATAATATTATTATTATTACTATGTTATTTCATAGGATATTTGATTTATGTTTTTAAGTAACTTATGTTAATTTGGAAATTTAGGATGTTTTATTATGTCAAAGTATTTGTAGTATTTTTGTATTTGCAGTATTTGCAGGGTTGACATGCAGGAAGTATCGGTGGTTATCAAAAAACCGAATTTTGGGGAAACTCAATTCGCGTACTTAAACCACATACGGAAGATGCATATTTAATCTAGGTAGTATCATTCATCCTAATTTTTCTCATTTATTTTACTTTGAAGTTCGTTTATTTACATCGAGGACAATGCAAAACTTAAGTGTGAGGGAGGGAAGTAAATAGGAAAAATGGTCTATTTTAAATTTTTTGTACAATATTGGTGCAGTTTTTAGTATTATTTTTAATTTTTTAAAGGATAAAGTGTCGCCCTCGAGAAGTTAGTTGTTTTCACACGTAATATATATATTAAAAATAACTAAATCATTCCAACAAATAAAATGAGGCTATTTGAAGCTTTTGACATATCCTGATTATTTGAGCAATCCGTTTTAGGATCGATAACATTTGCTATCGCATTTATAGCCATTACCTAAATATGTGAGGAATTGAAGCCTATTTCGTATGATAAGCATTTTGATGCTTAATTCTATTTTTGCTATGAGTGTGCTGGTGATTGACTTGATTCTAGAACTTGTGCTTGTTATGCATTATATTTTCGCAGTAAGATCAAAACTTGTGTGGATTAATGGTGAATTTAAAATGAAATAAATCAAATTAGATTTACATCAAATTGCCATCGTTTATAATCAAATGATTTAACTAGCACATCGTTTAGTAGACGCCACCCTTATGGACCCATTGTTTTAGCATTCACTTTTAGGTGCTAGATACAATTAGTACACCTTTTTAAGCATCCCGTTTCCGTTTTGAAATTCATAAAATTCTTATACACTTTTAACCTTAGCCAACCCGTAGATTAAGTCCTAATAATTGCTAGTTTACTTGGTATGAATGGCGTGTTTTTTTGAAAGATTCTTGTTTTGACCACAACATTCATATTTTTGTGTGTACCATTTGACAAAGAACCAGAGGTAGCTACTCTATTTGTAATTTTTTGTGGTGGTATGCCCATCCCAAAAAAGTGTGGGGGTGACGGAGTTTTGTTGGTGTTGTTAAAAAAAATGAATAATAACATAAATAATAGCCAAGTGCTATAAATTATGAAAGATTAAGAAGAAGAAGTAATTTTGGTGTATCGATTAAGACCAATGTGGCTAAGAACGTGATATTGGAGATCGATTGAGAAGAAAGATTAGGGTGCATAAATCATTTTCTTTGGATTTAGGGTTGACCTAGCAATTTTAGACGTCCTTTAATTTTTTTGTGTTGGAAGGAACCAAACCAAAATATCCCATGACCTAACTCAACAACCCCTTATAAACTAACTGAAAAGCTTAACCCCAAATAAAAGTCCATTTGAGATAGATTTACTTTGTGTTTCAACCGCCCTATCGTATTTGTTTTTGAGATTACTTTACAAGCCTATGGTAAATAAACACAAATCAATGACTGAGCAAAGAGTGATCCACTACACTACCAAACCTGGAATTCGAGTGTTGAGTGAATCAAAAATCAAATTTCTTATTCCAGAGTGCATAGTCATGTATCCTAGTTCAAAAATCATGAGGGCATTGTTAAAAATTTGCGTCTAAAAAACTTTCAAACGATTTGACTGTTCTTCATTAGGCATTTCTATTTTCGTGAACCACGATTCGAGTGTTGTTGGAATAAAATTTTCAATCTCTAAATCTAAAACATGCCTAGGCGAGCAGAACTTAAGTGTGGGGGAATTTGATAACGCTCAAATCGAGTTAATTTATATAGGAGCTTAATTGTGATTTTAATAAAAGTTATTTGGCTTAAATAGCGAGCTTTTTATTGCTAATATTAAGCCAAAGTGAAGTTTTATGTGTTCATAGTTTAAGCCAAAACCGGAAAAGGACGAGAAAAGAAGAAGAAAAACGTTACGCCCTCTGTTTTAGGAATGTTTTTATTATTTGTTTAGTAAATCTTTTTTAATGGGTTTTTCCCTTTGTTTTAGGAAAGTCAATTATGTTGTCTCCTTTTTCTAGGGAAAGTCCCATTTATGTCGTCTCTTTGTTTAGGAAAATCATTAATATGGTAAATTTGAACCCAAGAAAAAGGACCTTCGAGCTTATCTTGTTAATATTCGGCTATAAAATACCGAATGGTTTGCATCAATAAAGGATATGTTTTGTCAATAGAAAATATCTTTAAGCTTCATCCCTTCTATCTCAAGAGCTCTCGCACACGCTTATTAGTAGTGGCAAAGCTAATCTTGGTCTTACTTCTTATATCTTAAGGAGCTACGCACACGCTAAAAGTGGTGCCGCTATCCTTGATACAACCCGAACATGTCCCGTATCAATTGGTGCTTTTCATTAAGAAGCTCTCTTGGAGGATGGAATTTCCAATATTAAGGATCAAAAAAAATTTTCACCGTGTACTACTGTTCACCGCACTAATTCATTGGTACTTTTCATCGGAACTAACATCAGTAAAAAAATAATTTTTTTGTATCTGTTCTTTCAAAGACCCATGGAGGAACAAACGGTGGGAGGGTGGCTTTAACAAACTACAGATCGGTTTGGACACTTTGTTTTGAAACTTTATGGCGCAACAGCGGGTCCACAATCTTCCAGCAACAGCGTGAATGCGTTTCGAAGGCTCTTTTTGGTGACGAAAATAATGAGGAGGTCCGTAATTACTAATTGTTATGGTGATTCAAGAAGACCCTGACGTGAAGGATAAACAAAAAACCTAAGATTACCCCAACAAACTATCCGGGCCAAGTGTTTTAGAGGAAATCCAATTCTCAAAACGTCGGACAAGGGTGGGGTAAGCTGTGACCAACAATATGTCGCTATAATATGTCGACACGGTGTCCAAGAGTCGGTGGTGGAAGCGTGAATTTTCCTAAGAGTGTGTATTTAGTGGATGGGAACCACAACTTAGAGGGAACAAATAGACGACCCGTACCGAGCTATGCTAGATTGCAGCTGCATTGAAAGCCAAAATTAAATACACTTTAACTGCAAGTAATCCAATGTGAAACATGATATTTGGCGTCAATTACCCCCCATGGATTGGGCCCATCCATTAAATCACATGCAAACTAGTGAGAAAGAGCTCATTATTTTGAAGTCCCTACTAGATCAAGAATCAATGTTTAGGCGTTAAGAGGGAATGTTGAGACGACAAGAGCAACAACAATTAGCGAAGGATGCTAAAATTCAAAGAAGATTATGGGATCCCGGAATTAAGAGTTGATGACATCAAATAACATTGCATTTATACCATCATTTATCCCAAATATTTCACCTACTTTTATATAATTATTACAAGAATTTGTACTTAATTGCTTAAAATTGTTATTTGCAGTAATTAAGGAGTGATGTGTGAAGACATGCTAAAAGGCGCATATTTTGGAGCTAAAACGAAGATATTTGAAGATAGCTTATTTCTGACCAATACGCCGTATCAAGAAAAGAGATACGGCGTATTAGCGCCAATTCTTTACAAGAAAACGCGTACAAACAATTCCCAATACGGCGCATCACTCTTCTGACATACGCCGTATCCAACTGGATAGACATTCAAAGATACGGAGATAATTATATTTTCAGAATGAATATTTTATTGATTATAAACTTTGCGCGTACTCCAAGGGAAACACCCTAATACGCCGTATTGGCCTAGCTTAATACGGCGTATCCAGACTTTTTTAGACACTATACATAGATAACTCAAAAATGAGTTTTTAGTGTGCAAAATCATATTCTTCATACCATACACATAAAAGATGATTTTCTGAAGAAAAGAAGAGCAACCAAAGGTCAAGCATCGATCACGATTCCATAAAAGACAACATGTAATTCCTATACTCTTGTAATCATTTAATTTGCGGTATCGTTCGGTAATACGTTTAGTTTACCTTGGTTATTTGATCACACTTATATAATTACAATGGTTATGGGCCAATACCCTAGGGTATTAGCCAACTTAATGAAGATTTAATGTTTGGTTTGTTTTAAAATCGATTTCTTAATTTATCATTGAAAGTTTAATTATGTTTATCACATGATACTTGTCTACGTGTTTGAATATGCGACATATCATTCAACTGGGTCTAGTTACGCCTAACAAGTGAACTAGATACTGGAATAACTCTCCATATCGTGTTTTATATTACTGGACCAATAGGATCACAAATAATGTTCCGTCTTTGTCTTTAAATTATGAGC
>BQNB010173919.1:2267-13312 GCA_026074375.1 Tanacetum coccineum
GTTAGGGTTTAGGTATAAACTTTAACGTGTAAAATCCGTTTTATGTTAAACGTTTTGGATGGTATGTTAAATAAATAACGTACCTGGTAATGGAGTTGGTATTGGTAGGTGCGTGAGCTCGTTTATTTGGAAATGTAAGTTACATTACATAATTGAATGGAATATCAAATACATTGATATAAAAAAAATATCCGTGAAAATGGTTGTATTAAATACAATAAGTGGAATATTGCCTTAAAATAATATTGTGGAAAATTGTGGGTTGTTATAGTCTCCCATTCTTAAAGGAATCTCGTCCTGAGATTTAGCTTGAAGTTGGAGTGGTGTTTCAAAATAGATGTGGATACTTGGCACGAATTTGATTTTTGCGTTCCCACGTAAATTCTGGTCCTCTATTAGAGTTCCATCTTACTTTGACTATAGGGATACGACTTCGTTTCAATTGTTTGACTTCTCGGTCTATGATCTCTACTGGTTCTTCCACAAAGTTGAGTTTGTCATCGAGCTGAAGCTCTTTCATTGGAATGACGAGAGATTCGTCAGATAGGCATTTCTTTAAATTAGAAACGTAGAAGGTACTATGGACATTACTGAGTTCTTCAGGAAGCTCAAGTGTGTATGCCACCGGGCCGACCCTTTTAAAGATCTTAAATGGTCTAATGTACCGGGGGTTAAGCTTTCCTCACTTTCCGAATCGAATGACACCTTTTTGAGATGATACTTTCAACATAACACGATCTCCAACTTGGAATTCTAAAGGCTTTCGCCTTACATTGGCATAACTCTTTTGCCGGTCTCTTGCAGCTTGCAAGCGTTGTCGGATTTGAACTATCTTTTCGGTGGTTTCATGGATTATCTCTGGTCCCGTAAGTTGGACATCTCTAACTTTGGCCCAGCAGACAAGTGATCGGCACTTTCGACCATAAAGTGCCTCGAATGGTGTTGCCTTAATACTGGCATGGTAATTGTTATTGTAGGAAAATTCTACCAGTGGTAAGTGTCTCTCCCATCCTTTTCCAAAATCTATAACACAGGCTCGAAGCATATCTTTGAGTGTTTGGATGGTTCTTTCACTTTGTCCATCGGTTTCGGGATGATATGATGTACTCATGTCTATTTGAGTACCCAAAGCACTCTACATTGATTGGCAGAATCTGGATGTGAAATGACTGTCACGATCTGATATGATGGATATCGGCACTCCATGTCATGAGACTATCTCCTTTATATACAACTTTGTAAGGGTTTCCATACTATCTGCCTCTCTGGTAGGGATGAAATGTGCGGATTTGGTAAGGCGGTCTACAATGACCCAAATTGTGTCATGTCCGTTTGATGATTTAGGTAGTTTTGTAATGAAGTCCATCGTTATTCTTTCCCATTTCCATGTAGGAATCTCTGGTTGTATCAGTAAGCCGGATGGCTTCTGACATTCTGCTTTAACTCTAGAGCATGTTAAACACTTGCCAACATATTCAGCGATGATTGCCTTCATGTTAGGCCACCAATAGAGTTTCTTTAGATCATGATACATCATGTCAGAACCTGGGTGGATGGAATACTTTTATTTATGGGATTCATGCATGATCAAGTCTCTCAAATTACCAAAAAGTAGTAACCAACTTCGATTCTTGACGTATTTTAAATGCTTTGTCCATTCCTCGTAGGTTCTCAGCTTTGATGTTCTCTTCTTTTATTGCCTCGGTTTGGGCTTCGAGAATTTGTGATGGTAATTTTGGGTGAAGGGTCATGACTAATGCCCTAACTCAGAGTGGTTTGATTCGTTCCTTCTGGCTTTTCCAGGATGGTAACGAATCTGCTACAACATTTGCCTTTCCAGGATGGTAACGAATCTTACAATCGTAATCTACGAGCAATTCTAACCAACGACGTTGTCTCATGTTCAACTCTTTCTGATCAAGGATATGTTGAAGACTTTTATGAGCAGTGAACACAGTACACTTTGTGCCATACAGATAGTGTCTCTAATTTTTAAGAGCGAATACTACTGCTCCTAATTCAAGGTCGTGGGTGGTATAGTTCTCTTCATGTGGCTTGAGTTGTCAGGATGCATATGCAATAACTTTTTCTCTTTGCATTAACACTGCTCCCAAACCTTGGAGCGATGCATCATAGTAAATGACAAAGTCATCGTTTCCTTTTGGTAATGCTAAGATTGAAGCTTCACAAAGCTTCTGTTTTAGCAGTTGGAAGGCTGACTCTTGGTCTTCTCCCCAGATATACTTCTTGCTATTTTGGGTTAATTCAGTCAAAGGCTTTGCAATCTTCAAAAAACCTTCGATGAATCTCCGATAGTAACCGGCTAGTCCTAAGAATTGGAGTACTTCTGTAGATGTAGTAGGAGATGCCCAATTCTTAACTGCTTCAATCTTGGTGGGGTCAACGTGAATTCCTTGACTGTCAATCGTGTACCCAAGAAATTACACGATATTGATCCAGAAATCACATTTGGAGAACTTGGCATATAATTTCTCCTTTTTGAGTAATTCCAAGATTATTCTCAGGTGATCTGCGTGTTCTTCTTTGTTACGGGAGTAGATGAGAATATCATCGATGAATACTATCACAAATTTATCCAAGTATGGTTTACACACACGGTTCATGAGATCCATGAACACAGCAGGCGCGTTAGTTAAACCAAATGGCATCACTTGGAATTCATAGTGTCCGTACCGCGTTCTGAAAGCAGTCTTGGGAATATCTTCATCCCTGACTCTCAGTTGGTGATAGCCTGATCTTAAGTCAATTTTTGAGTAAACACTCGAACCTTGAAGTTGGTCGAATAAATCATCGATCCTGGGTAATGGGTAACGATTCTTTACGGTGAGTTTATTCAGCTCCCGGTAATCGATACACATTCTGAAAGATCCGTCTTTCTTTTTAACAAATAAGACAGGAGCTCCCCAAGGCGAAGTACTTGGTCGGATAAAACCTCGGTCTGCTAACTCTTGTAGTTGGTCAGATAGTTCCTGCATTTCTGAAGGAGCTAATCTGTAAGGTGCTCGGGCTACTGGTGCCGCTCCTGGAATTAAATCGATTTGGAATTCTACTTGGCGAATTGGAGGAAGGCCGGGTAGATCTTCAGGAAAAACTTCCAGAAATTCTCTGACTACTGGTATATCTTCTAGTCGTTTTTCGTCTGACTTCTTCTCCATTACTTGGGCTACGAAAACTTGATATCCCCTGGATATATATCTTTCGGTTTTAATACAGGATATGAGGCTTAGTCGGGTTTTACTTCGATCACCTCGTATGATCAAAGTTTCACCGTCGATGGGGATGTGGACGACTTTCTCGTCACAAATAATTCTAGCATGATACTTGGATAACCAATCCATACCAATGACGACGTCAAAACTACCGAGTTTAATCGGCATAAGATCAATTTCGAAAGGTTGGTTTAGCAAAATTAGAGTGCAACCCTGGATAACGGTATTAGTGCCTACTAGGTTTCCATCGGCCATTTCAATGTCGTAAGTGGTATCTAGTGTAATTGGTGGGATATTAATCATAGAAGCAAGAGATATGGATACGAAACTTTTATCGGCTCCTGAATCAAATAATACTCTAGCTAGATGTTGGTTTAGAAGGAACGTACCCGTGACTACGTTCGGGTCTTGGTGAGCGTTCTTGTCCCTCAGCAAGTATGCTCTTCCGTGGGCATTGTTGTTTGCTCTTGAGCACTGACTTTTGTAGTGCCCTTTCTCTCCGCAGGCATGACAAGTTACTGACACTGGCTGCAGGTTGCTTCCAGTGGCTGGCCCTTTGTTTCTGCAGTTCCTGGTCTGGTGACCTACCTTGTTGCAAGTCTGACACTTGACAGTGCAAGGTCCTGTGTGATGCAGGGTGCATTTCTTACACAGGGGAAGGCTTCTAGTATACCTACTATTTTCAGTTGGGGTGGCAGCATAAGCCCTGACAGTTTCTTGCCTTCTATTCTATTGTTGTTGGTGATCATTGTTGCGGTTGTTATTGTTGTTACGGTTATTCTGGTAGTTGTTGTTGTTGGTGAAGGTTCTTCTATCATCAAACTTTCGTTTGTGATCATTGGTTCCTTGCACAGAATTGTGCTTTATTACCTGATCCATTAACCTCTGGGTTATGGTAATGGCTTCCTCTAAAGTTTGAGGCTTTGAAGCGGTAACATTTCCTTCAATACTTCTGTAACCCCGAGAAGACCTTCCTTAGTTTTATCAGAAATTGTACCAATGTTGGGACATAAAACTGCCAACTCTTGGAATCTTATAATGTAATTCTTGAGATCATTCCCTTTTACAGTCAGATTGTAAAATTCATCTTCCATTTTCTTGATCTCAGTTCGGGAACAATACTTCTTTATTAAGAGCTTTTTCAATTCGGACCAGGGAATCTTGTAAGCTTCCTCTATTCCAATAGGCTGGGCGAATCAATTCCACCAGGATAAAGCTTCTTCAGTTAGATTACCAGTAGCAAATTTCACTTTGCAGTCCTCGGTACAGTTACTGTAGAGAAATACCGATTCAGTTCGTTCAAACCAGCAGATGAGACCAACAGCGCCTTCCGTACTTAAATTGTAAAGGTTGGCAAGCTCATAAACCCTTTTGTAGCTCACAATTTTTCTTGCTACAAGAGTTTCATTCTCTTGGTCCGGTGTTCTATTGGTATATCAGTATTTGCAATGGTAGCAACGTGTCTTCCAGAGCTAGACCGGAAACACTATGTATCAGCAACTAGTTTCTTGATGGTGGCCTGAGTCATGGCTAGTGCTGCAGATGTTGAATGACCTTCTTTCATGGGTGGAGCCATTTCTATTAACATTAACATACAACATAAAATATGAATATACATAAGTCATTTGTACAATGTATGGAAATTTTGACAATGACTTATTTGGTATAAGTTCTAACAAATAAATACACATCCTTTGATATTACATTGCAGGATATAACGAAAAATCTCTAACCAGCATCTAACTCATTAGGTTTCTCGGGGGCTGGTTCACTTTCCAATGGTTTCATACCGCGACCACTTAGATAACTTATCAAAGGCTAGTCTGGTGGTGGTGTAGGTAAAATTGTATGCTTAATATCTTGATCATTTATCATATCCATGATATCTGGGTACAAAGTTTTGAGAAAACCTGGTGGTAAGAGAGCCATACTAAACTAGATACATAAAGATATGATACATTAATAACCTTAACACAGGGTATAGGATAGACAGCTACGACATACATAAATCGGTATCATGAAACAACGAGGTATAATGGAATCACAACTTCATTATGTCATAAACAACTTGTCTACATATTTTACATAATCAAAATTTGACAAGTGTCATTATTTATGCCATACATCCCGTGGTTGGATTCTAAACAAAAGCTGTAAATGGCAAGGATCTAGTCTAGTAGTCTGGTGGTCCTCTATTGTGGTTCTTGAGTTCACTGATCTTGTCTAGAAGACTCTTCGTATCTGATCGGTGGCGAATCTGGATATCCTTGATGAGTATCTCAAGAGTAGAAGTCCTGACGCGAGAAAGAATAATCTCGTCGTCATGCCTTATTTGCTCTCTCTAAAATCCATAAATCTGGGTACAGGCTTCTTGAAGTTCAGTTTCTAGTTGGTCAAAATCTCGTTGTATGATTACTCGACCATTACCAAGACCTTCTATCTTATCTTCCATGTGCTCAATGCGCTCAAGAGGGAGCTCATCTAAGTGATTCAAAATAGTCTTGATTTGTTCCTCATGACACTCCAGATGTGTCTTATGAGAACTCTCTCCCATCTCAAATACCTAGGGTGGGGTGGAGGAATCAGTAGAGAAGGATGATAGGAAACGGGCTCGTTTCTGAGGTGATAAAATCTCCTCAGGAAGAAAGAAATCTTGGGGATTAAACATTGGTGATAGTGGTAACACTAGAGATGGAGGCAAAACAGTTGGTGGAGCAATAGGAGCTCGTGGTAGTGGAATAGGTAATTCATTATCAGTAGCATTATATGCTTGCATGACCTTCATATATGGATCATCGTAGAAAGGTGAGATGGCTAGCGAGGCTAAAAGATCCTTAGATAAATCCTCTGAAGGGTTAGAAAAGGTATTTCCCGGTGAACCTGAGAAATAGTCCGGTGAAGCCGGGGTATAGTCAGGAGTATTCGTAGAGGAAAAAGCATCCTCAATATTAGAACCAGATAGGATAATAATAGGGTGGGCGGATGAAGACATAATTCTGTAACAACCCAGTGTAAAATAACATAAGTTATTTATATAATAGTTATGTATCTTTACATACTATTCAGGAAATGTAGTGGCACGAAGGACTTTCTTGAATGGAAAATAGTTATAGTTTAGGTTTTAACCTTGTTCTCTATAACCGAGGCTCTTGATACCAATCTGTAACACCCCCTTATTTGACATATAGAAGCGGAAGCTAAATTGGGGTATTACTTCATGATCCAACAGTCATAATCATAGAAAACGACTCAAAAGTGACGTTTTGGAAAATTTAGTTATCATTCAATATAATTTTAGAGTTTTACAGAAGGAGGTCCCAAAATACATATGAAAACATAGAGTTTGAATGATAACAAGTTTGGACGTCCTCAAGTCTAATGCCACTCTGTGCCATAGGTTGCTCAATTACCTGAGATAAACATGCTAAAAAGGTCAACACAAAGGTTGAGTGAAATTCATAGGTTTGAAATGTAATAGTTGAATACAAGTTAATGTAATAGTAATAATTGTAATGAATACAATTATCATGGTAAACAATATTATATTATTGCACTAAGCTCATGACACCGAAGCCTTAAGTAAATGTTATTCATAAGTTATCGCCCCAAGCGGGTGCTTTGCCAAACACCTGGAGTTCCTCAAATGAAATGCATCCGCTGGCCATGTATGTACCAGAACTTGGACGGGGAATTTTAATCCCAATAGATCTATTCATGGCATTTGTGTAGAATACAAGTAATCTTTGATATATGAGCCAAGAACTAGAGAGAGAAAGTATGGGAGGAAGGATGTATTTTCTAGTGAGAGAAAGTAAAGAACATAAAATGCATTAAGGTGAAAATGAGAATACAACCAACCAACCAACACCCTCTCCAAGGCATGGAGAGGGTATTTATAATCTAAATGTGGCCGGCCATGGGCCTTGTAAGGCTTTCTATGGGCCTTTGGGCCATATTAGCTTATAAACAAAACATTGACTAACTACGGGCTTTGACTAGTTAATATTGGAAGTGACCGAGACTTTTCTTGTTCCTAACAATCTCCCCCTAAGGGAGGTCACTCCAATTTACAAAAAATTAAACTTAGCATACTATGCTTTGACTTTAGTCTTGAGCTCGTAGTCTTTAACTTCAATCTTAAACTTGTGAATTGTTGTAGTGATCTTTGACTTTAGGCTCGAGCTTGTTCCTTTATCTTGACTTGTTTGTGAAAAATGTGATCTTGAGCAACTTGAGATCATCAACCAAGCATAATCTCGTTTCGCCATCTTGTGAACTTGTGATTTTTGGACCGACATGCTCATACCATTCTTGATTTGATAACTTGAAAGCTGTAATTATGCATCTTTCTCGAAGTTCTTTAACTTTAACACTTCGTCGCTTTGAGAAGGACGTACGGTATCAGAGTAGCGGAAGTCTTGAAACATGTACTTGAGCTTTCATGATGTCTTTATATTTGTCGGTCGGGTATGAGCATGTGGCTATGAATCTGTGAGTCAGCTGGGATCAGGTACCTCCATGTCCATCTTTATATATTCCTGAAATAAAACAGTTAGCAATAAAGTGGGGGGACGAACATGGCTTTGTCATTCGCCCGTGTTTGGTTGGAGTAACCTTCGAATCCGTGAGGATCGACCTGTGATCAGGTAGATTCAATTTAAGAAGAATCTCCTTGACAGGATTTCCAGCTGAAGTATAGAATCTTTCTAACACATATGTATTAGATTCATCAAACTCAGCATGTTCTCATTATCGGAACGTCTCAAAGCAGACATCATGATAAGAGTGAACCAGTGAGTTACTGTCTCACCGATTGAATAAGAAAATTGATTTGAAAATCAATCGACGTGTCACTTGCTAAAGTGGTTTTGTGACACATCGAGAGTTTTAAGCAATTCAAAAATTCATTAATCGTCGATTCATAACCTGGAACAAGTTTGATTCATAAGAATCGCACCATTGTTGCTTTCCACGTTGTTAACACAGTTTGTTCATAAAGAATTCGCCAAGTCACCCTTAGGTTTTCTAGGGTTTATAGAGAAAATGAAGGTGTAAGGATTGGTGTGTATGTGAATAAGTCGAAGCCAAGAAAACCAAAGTGAGAGGAGGTGGAGTATGATACTGAGTATTTGAACCTTCTGTGTTTTCTCTGTATACTTCCTTGAGAGTTTGGGTGAGGCTTTATATACTTGGAAAACTTTGCATGTATAGTAATCCATTTATGAATCACGTTGTCTTGTTAATCCAATTGAGGTAAAGAATCTCTTGGAATTTACTCGGTCAATGTATAGTGATTTAAAGGGGATTACTGTTAGGAGCGTGGGATCAAAACCAAGGAGGTAACAGCTAGTATGAATCACGGGTGGGTGTGGGTTTTTGAGAAAAAGGATAATGGGCTTTATATATTGGGTAAAGAGTTAATTTAGGGATAGGATTTTGTGTATTATGATCTAATTTACATTCATAGTTTCGATGAAATTTGGAGGGGAAGTATACACGAAATTTGCCTATCTTATAGGATGTTACATTTGTTTCTTGCACTATGCTTATTGATTAAAGTTACTCCCATTGTTTGCATTATTTGAAAATCAAGAATAAAAAAATATAAGTCTAGTCCAAAATTTCCTCATTAGGATTAATACTAAGTGATGAAATGATGACACATATACACGTTTATGGTTAGCTAAGACGTAGAGGAATTGGTACTAAAAACTTTAGTTTAAATGAAGCCTTACTCCCGTTATTAAGAAGCCCTAGGTTAAATCTTACTTATTTGGGTTTAACTAGTCGACTTTCAAATCACAATCCTTCCAAAATCATTGAAAAGTTCAATCAAAGTGTTTGATATAAATATCAAAAGATTTACACTTTGAGAGTTTTTCATCATCACTAAAAGCTCCCCCTTAACATGTGCATCGTAATCGTAGTACATGCTAAGCGTAGAGTGCATTGAGTCCATTTTATATGATCACATTTCAGTACAAGTTAGGTTCATTTTAATCATAGTTTAATCACATTTTCTCCCCTTATCCAAAATGTTAATCCCTTTATATTTTAGATATCAATTGATTAAACGTTTGGGGACAAAATGTTACACAATATCTAACAGGAATATTTTAATGCTCTCCCTCAAATTATGAGGAAATTATATGGTGTTTGAGTATGTTAATTTGAAAAAATTTGAATTTACTAAGAAATTCTTGAAAATTTATACTCAAACACTATATATGCCTAACTTTTAAGTCTACACTACATATTTATATATTCACAAGATTATTATGTACGAGGTTTGACCTGAATGATGAGAACATCATATGATAGAATCATATGGTTCTTTGTAGCAGCCGTAGGTCTTCCCCGTAGTCTCTCTTAAGAAGTTGTCTTAGCTTCCCCCTAAATCAGCAATCCTTCCTTGAGTAGATTCAAAACTTTTTTGTAAGCAGCATCAAGGTGTCTTAATATATAAAGCCCAAATATCCAAAGCACACAATTAACCCTTTCAAGAATTTGATACCGCAACACCAAAGTCAATTAAGTCCCGGATCAGCACATTTCTCTCTTCAGGATAGTGATGCTATAAATTGAAACACCAAAGTAAACTAAGTCTCGGATGTCACAATTATTCCCTCTAAATAGTAGAAATGATAACTCTAAAGTCAACTAAGTCTCGAAAGTAGACATTTCTTCCTACAGGATACTGACAATCTAAAGGAATCATCATACCTATGTGTACATCTTCTATCAAATATATCTACTTCTTTTAAGAATAAGCTTAAAGATTAACCGGTCGGGTAAAACATTAATTAAATCAGACAGAATTCTTCTCACGTTTTAAATAATTATACTCCTAACACTTCCCCCTGGGGAATCAAATGATGCATACTGACTAATGACGAGATGTCTCTTCCATCATGTGATTGAAATAGTGCACCCGAAAGAAACAAAGAAAGGCCTAAAATTCAAATAAGGTGACTTCAAAAGAAGGCCATGGACTCTATCAAGTATACATCTACACCTTCCCCTTTGCTGGTTTCGACACCTCGGAATCAGCAAAACCTTGTACGCACACATACTTGAGATTGTGTTTAAGGTATAACTAAGCTTAGATCTATCCCGTGAGAATCAACTTCAAGGCTATTAAAACTAGTTGATTATTTCCAAACAATCCTAAGTCTTTTACAACTATGATGTGTTGGCAATATTGATCGAATGTCGTTTAAAGCCTGAATTCACTAAGTCTTACATTGAAAATAAGTCCCTAAAGTTTAAACCAAATGACATTTAAAGCCCTTGTAATTAATATAAATTAACTCCCCTTTAAATTGTAATCCGTCATTATCAAAAACTTTATCCGTTTATTCCGTGACTTATTTTGAAAGACCGTTTTAAAAGATTATTTGATGACGATTTCTCCCCCTCAAATAATGACCCGTTTTCTATTTAAAGAGCTGTTGTCATTGTTTGAGAAGTCGAATTGTCTTTGAAAAATCTTTTTTTTTTTTGATTACTGAACACTGATTCATTATGAAGACAACTTTTTTACCAATAAAAAATAAGATTTCTCTTATTTTGACAAATAAATGCACTGAAACGTACACTTATTTAATATAGGAAGCACGGGTTGTGATGCAAAGTAATCACAAGCCTTTGCATGGTCATAAAGTAGACCATGCCCGAGAATAAATTCCCGTTGAGAGGCCAAGATTTCTTTTTGAAATACTTGCCTTTAAGATGATGACCGGGTTGCTATCTGAAATAATAGCAAGCCATATGACATATTTTGAAAAACATTTGAACTTTTGCTCGAACTTCATT
>BQNB010173920.1:917-13312 GCA_026074375.1 Tanacetum coccineum
TCAATACTGAATACGGCATATTCATCTTCTTGGATACGGCGTATAAAATTTTTCTAAACCAATACAGCGTATTCGACTCTATCATTAATACGGCGTATTCAGTTTACTGAATACGGCGTATTAGGCTTTTTGACTATTTTCTTTCTTAGATAGTTTATTACAGGTTAAAAATGAACAACCCCAATATCACTATGGAAGAATACATCAGAATTCAAGAGGAGAAAGCTTTAAGTCAGGGTAAGACGTTTAATTGGCAAACTGTCACGTACGGTAAGATGGAATATTGCAAAGATGAGGACGACTGCTTTACAAACTTCGAAACCAAATTTCTAGCCCTAGTCCTTGATAATACATTAACATCCAATACAACAATCTCATGTGGATCCACGGTAAGTCCTCTTAACGACAATGAAATTGACTCTAGAATATCATTTGACGAATCCGACGATGAAGATTACACGGTAGTTTATGACGAAAATTCATTTTTCTATAAAATAATTTATGTCAATGATTTGAAAACGGATTCTGAAAATGATAATGATAAAGTCAATATGCCTTCATTTCCATCACCCGAGCCTGAGGTTAGTCATTTTAATTATTTAGACATTTTTAAAGATTTTGAGAATAAATTTCCAGCCATTGTTTACAATGATGCTTTAACGTCTAAATTAGATCTCTTAACTGAACCTACGATAAGTCCTCAACATATCGATGAATTTGATTTGAATGATGAAACATCATTGTCCGAATGTGATGAAGAGGAACAAAACGTTTTATACTTTAATGATTTATTTCTTTTTAACGTGATTTATCCCGATGATCTAAAATCGAATACATACAATGATAATGATAAAATCGATATTGAGCAACCTTCGGGGGATATGTCTGTCATACCATTACCTAATGTAATAAATGTTGATACACAAGGGTCAAATAAGCTTTTGGAAATAAGTCATGATACATCTAATAAATTTTTCAAAACTGAAACTTTTATCAAGAATCTAAATATTAATATCATGACTTGTAATCATCTTAGAAATGGGATGGCATTCATTTTCTTAATCAAGAATTTGTATGTGCCATTTGGCATTCCGTTCGACCCTAAGTTGTTTTATAAGGATGAGGTTAAATTAGAAAAAAGGTCGAACTTAAAGACCAGCTGAAACAAAAGTGCTTCCCGGGAGACAACCCGGTCATTTTAATTGTTTGTCGCATTTAATTGTTTGAATTATAAATTTCTGCATGAGTCTGTCTTCCCAGACATTACATACGGCGTATCGAACCCCATAGGATACGTCGTATGTATGTCTGCACGTTATCAGTTTTAAAACTTAATTATTTAATTTCCAGTAATTTGATTGTTTCTACAAGAACAATACGGCGTATCCTAGGGTTTGGGATACGGCGTATTGATCCCTGTACAGTTGTGTGTTTAATTGTTTTCTTGTACCATTGTAGCGAGATAGAATTTGCACTTGTCTTCTAACCTTTTATAGGACCTTGCTGAAACTATGATATGGTATATGCTGAAAAAGACTTGTGTTGGACTCATCCGGGCATTCTGAAGCCCTAGTCAACACACTTTTTGCTCAAGAACTCATCATGGAGAATTATCACGAGCAAAACATCAGGGAGTTTTCCATTCTAATTCTATTTTCCCTTATTATTTAATTGTTTTATCTATACAACGAGGACGTTGTATAATTTAAGTGGGGGGATGGAGAATTAGAACGTACTTGTCTTCTTTTTTACAAAATAACATGCAAAGTGCTTAAAAATGGTCAAAATTTAAAAAAAAATCAGCATGACTTTTGTAAAAATCACTAGTTACATTACCTAGCGCACTATAACCCTTGATACATATTGTGAGAATTAAGCCTATTCCGTTTCCAACTGTCTACTAAAATTCCACAAAATTATGAGTGTGCCGGTGATGTAGTAGACTTTAGAACTTGGCCTGGTATATCACTCGAGACCGCCATGATTAGTACTATGGATTTAGATGGAAGAACATGTTCAACTGATAAATTTCTAGGATTAAACCAAATAGCCTACATGTCGTAAAAATAACTAACTTCACTGGTTAGTTAACTCCCGTGTAACCCTTGATTACTCTCATTTTTAGAGTAAAATCCCCTAGAACAACCTGTTGAGCCATTCCTTTCTTTTTGTACACCATATTATATGTTTCGTTACACCTTTGCACCTTAGCCTACCATGTAGATTAAGCCTATTTCTCTATGTTGCTAGTTGCTTTCGTGTAAAGTTTTGTATTTCCTGTGTCAAAGTGAAATTTTTCTATCTCTGTAATGGTCGGGAAATTGCACAATGCAATGGGAAAATTATGTAGCTCATAAGTTTTGTTACTTTCGCGATTATGAATTATGTCTGAAGAAAAAAGTACTACAAGGAAAAGATTATCCGGATGAATTATGATAGTGAAGACGATGGAATCAAACCGAGGTTTATTATGTATTGTTGAAAAAAAAACAAAAATAATGAAAAAAGAGAAAAAGCAAAAAAGAGAAGGAAGAAAAATAGTCATTTCAAAAAGAAGTTTATACCGAGGAAATCACTTAGAAGGATCGATTATTCGTTGAAACGTTACAAAAATCAACGATGTAAAGTTTTGTAAAAAGTGGCCGATATCACCACTTGTGTAAAAGTATGTAAAGAGTGGGATGTAAGGGAAGTTGACCGTTATGGGAACATCAACTTTGGTTGTCTTTGTCATTTCTGTGATCGAGGCGTCTGTCTATATGTTCGAGACTTTGTCATGGAACGGTCGGGGGAAAGTTACTAGCAACCGTACCTTATTTGTTGGCTTAATCTATTTGTTTTGTAAATTTTATTTAACAACTATTTTACTTCCCTTTCCTGATAACTAACCTTAGGATCTACTCGAATGAGGATGTATACAAGCGTGGATGTCTATTCCATCGATACGGCCATGTATTCGTGTCTCAGCTGCCTTGTTTGACGACGACCTCTGGTGAAAGTCAGAAGCTCCATACCTATATCATTCATCCTCCTAAAAGAATGATTAAACCCTAGCCTACTAATAAATACCCAATTTAGCTTTTGACTTGTTCTTTCTTAGCTTTAGCGGTGGAGATATGTATCCTTGCCAAGCTTATGATACGAAACCAATCATGACCAAGCAATTGATCGTACTACTTAAATGTTGCACCATAGATTAGTTGAGTGATCTGAGTGTTTTCATTTCCATATTTCGTGAGGAGCTTGGTTATGTATAGGTGATTAGGACAAAACAATGCTTAAACGGAAAATCCTTAACTTTGGTGGGGACACATTTTCATAAACGGGAACTTTTTCTAAGGTCTGCTTGAGGACAAGTAGGATTAAAGTGGGGGGATATTTAATGACATCAAATAACGTTACTTTAGTATATCATTTATCCCATTTGTTTTGCCCACTTTTATATAATTATTGCATTATTTGGTACTTAATTGCTTTAAAGTTGATAAATGCACTAATTCAGGAGTGTTTTGTGAAGACAAGCTAAAAGGCGCATATATTAGAGCTAAAATGATGATATTTGAAGATTGCTGAAATTTCACCAATACGCCGTATCCAACAAAAAAGATACGGCGTATCTACGCCAAGACTTCACAAGAAAACACGTTTGACCAATTTCCAATACGGCGTATCCATGCTGTCTACATACACCGTATCCATGAAAATAACTATTCGAAGATACAGTAAATCAAGTAAATTGGGAATGATATCACTAATTGATTTGAACATAACGCGCACTCTAAGGAATCCAGCCCAATACATCGTATCGACCTTGCCAGATATGGCGTATCGAGCCTTTTTCAGACACTATTAATAGAAGACTCAAAAACGAGTTTTAAGTGTGCAATATCATATTCTTTATACCATACACTAAAAGACAAATTTTAAAAGAGAAGATCAGCCACCAAGGTCAAGCATTGATCACGACTCTATAGAATACATCGTGTGATTTTTACTCTCTTAATCGTTCAATTTTAATTGTTTGATTATGCTTGTATAATTACAATGGTTGTGGGCTAATACCCTCGGGTATTAGCCATCTTAATGAAAGTTCAATGTTTGGTTTGTTTTAAAATCGATTTCTTAATTTATCGTTGATTGTTTAATTATTTTTATCACCGCATACTTGTTTATATGTTTGAATATGCGACCTATCATTCAACTAGATCTAGTGATACGGACCAAGTAATCTAGATACCGAGATAGCTCTCCATATCGTGTTTCATATTACTGGACCAATAGGATCACAAATAACGTTTTGTCTTTGCCTTTGAATTATGAGCTTAGTTGGACTGGTAGGTGACCCGTTTATGTTTCAGCAATCATGCTCTTAATTAACTGATAAAGATTTGAATATTGGACTACCAGTATATAAAACACCGTCAAACAATAAGTGGGTAAAGTCCCGTTAGGCTAGGGTTTTAAAAGGATCACCACTGCTTTAATTCTCTAAGATAGATTATAATTAAACTAAAGGATGCTTTATGCGGATGCGTTAATTGTGATAGGATTAATTGTATCTAGGTCTTAGGATGATTCCCCGCTTAAGTCTTAAGAATCATATGCCGCTTCGAGATAAATAAATCATTGCACTAAAACAAACAAACCAACATTGAACCGGATTTAATATGGATAATACAGTTTTCTATCATTTGGCTTGTACCGCTTTTTTATCTTTTAATCATCTTCTTTGGTGTTTATTGTCTATTGAATTGATATTTGTCATCACCAAACATGTGCCAGTCTTTCAGGCTAAAAACCTCCATATCATTAGACAACGTACATAGCATAGGTTTAACCAGTAAATAGACTAATTAAAATACTGATAGAATATAGGATTAATGTTCCACTCTTAGTGTTCGACACCCTACTTACCGCGAACACCATCTTGACCGGTACACTGCTCGTTAAAGTGTTGTTTTAGGTTTGTCGGCTAAATATAAATTTAAAACTTGATAATCAAATAATTGACCCTACACGACAGCACATCAATTACCAAGAACACGGGGTTAAAAGATCGATAGTGGGTTGATATTAGATAGACGCGGGTTATAGAAAAGGTTTTTGGGTCTTTCTCTTGCGTCAAAATCAAACCAAACTCGCCAAAAATTTGTAAGTTTTCTAAAATTTTATTTAAGTTGTACTTTTATGCTTATTTTGGTGTCTTAACACTAGTTGTACAAGTTGATCGTTGTGAAATCGAGTTTTGAAAACGAAACAAATGATAAAAAGGTGTGTTTGTGTGCGTCGAAATCAAAAAGAAAGGAAACAAGGGACGAAAGTTTGAATATTTTGGTTGTGGTGGTATTTTTTTAATTTTGTCAAAGTACTTTTGAGCTTATTTGGGAGAATGCTAAAAAATAAGCTTACTTTGGGCTTATTTGTTTAACTTTTGGGTTTATTTGATTCGGTTTGGGCTCGGCCCAACCATATTGATGGTTTTGGGTTTGGATGAACGCGGTCCAGCAAGAGAAAGGGCTCGGCCCATTTATTTTTGGCTTATTTCGGCTTATAGCTTATTCGGCTTTTGGCTTATATTGATTTCGAGCTTATATAGCTCCGACTCATTTATGTTTGGGCATTATAGCTTATTGGTTTCGACATATATATTGTGGGCTTATAGCTTAATATTTTCGGCTTATAAATCGAGCTTATAGCTTATTGTGGTTTCGACTTATTTATATATTGTGGGCTTATAGCTTATTGTTTTGGCTTATATTCTTGGGCTTATGGTTAATGGATTTCGGCTTATATTCTTGGGCTTATGGTTAATGGATTTCGGCTTATATATATTGGGTTTATGGTTTGATTTGTTTCGGCTTATATTGGGCTTATGATTATTTGGGCTTCGGCCCGTTGGATTGTGGTATATTGGGTTCGGTTTACAAATTGGATTTTTGTATAATATGGACTATGGCTTTGAGTTGGGCTTAAATATGTGAATAAGGGATTTTGGACTCATAAAAATATTAATGGACTAGCATTTGGCTTTCAGGCCCAACAAAGGAAAATTTGATAAATGGAATACTAAGACGAATGAATGGATTTATAATAGTTACGGAAGTGGAAAAATGATTTAAATTGGACGATTTTTGGTCACGTATGAATAAGCGCGTTGAAAGTGTAAACTTTTTGGCATTTTGTCAAAATTTTGGAGAATAGCGGAATAATTAATTTATGTCATCTCGACTAAAGGACAAAAAGGGTGATTTTGTAAATAAAAAGAGTTAAAAGTAAACGATTGAACATGGACACGTAAAGATGATATAGATTTTATACTTACCTCGTTAAGCCCGATAAAGAGACGAGAATAATTAATTTATGTCATCTCGACTAAAGGACAAAAAGGGTGATTTTGTAAATAAAAAGAGTTAAGAGTAAACGATTGAACACGGACACGTAAAGATGATAAAGATTTTATACTTACCCCGTTAAGCCCGATAAAGAGACGAGAATAATAAAATATTATTATTGTTAGTATTATTATATTATTATTATTAGAATAATATATATATATATAGATATATAGAGAGAGAGAGAGAGTTTGATTCAAATAGAAAGTGATTTTAGGTAAAAAAAGATAGAAAGTGTAGAGAATGTATTAATGTGTCATTAATATCATGTGAGAATTCATTTATGTGTCATTAATATCATGTGAAAATGTGTCAATTGTGTGTCAGTTACAAGAAATTATGTGCAAGTGTGTCACCATTGTTAGCTAAAGAATTCATGTGTTGTTAATAATAGCGTAATTAATTGTGTGTAAACATTGCTAGTGTGACCAATATAGCGTATTAATAGTGAATCCAACATCGCTAGTGTTCAATTACAAGTCGTTATGTGTCAAATATGTAATTAATACCTCAATTTAATCTCATTAATACCTCATATCTAATGGCTAGAAATTCTTCCTATACTTTTTACCATTTGTAACTTTTCACAATAACCTCACCCTATATATATATATATATATATATATATATATATATATATATATATATATATTAACGTTGCGAAAATATCTACTCGTTTATTTTCGATCTTTGAACTCCCACTTATTTCTCGTCAAATTTTCTTGGATTGATTGACCATTCGTCCCGTTTCAACGGTGATCAAGGTTTTTGGATAAATTATTTTGAGGTCACACTTAGCCTAAGTGTTTTGAGTCTTTTTGAGTAATACACCACACAACCATAATATAAGATAACGGTTTTTGTTATGAGATAACGGTTTTGGTTATGAGATAACGGTTTTGGTAAAAGATAACGGTTTTGGTAAAAGATAACGGTTTTGGTTATGAGATAACGGTTTTGGTTATGAAATAACGGTTTTGGTAAAAGATAACGGTTTTGGTAAAAGATAACATTTTTGTTATGAGATAACGGTTTTGTTATGAGATAACAGTTTTTGGGATAAAGAGTAAAAGTTTTTGTGATAAGGAAAGAGGTTTTGTAACGGAAATAAGAATTTTGGTGTGAGTAAAGACGAATACTTGTACAATAAGACAATTGTGTACTAACATTAGTTGTCGTAAATGATTAGGTCGTGGCCGGGTACTGCTGTGCGCTTGTGTTGAGATTATTTGTGCCTTAAGTTTGAGATTTGTGCAGTTGCCTTATTTCTTATTGAGGTGAGTTCTCGTAGACCCATTTTTCTACTGTTTTTCCGTTGGGAAAAAATGATACTCAAATGTGTTTTGAACAGTTTTGAAATTTGACTCTGCAAAACGTGGTTTTGTTTTTGGGACAATTATGTGCTTATAATTGTTATGTGAATATATGTGATGTGATTTTACTTGCGTGTACTGTGTTTGGCACAGCAAAGGTTTTGGTTTTACTTGCATGTAATGTGTGTCATGGCAAGGGTTTTGGTTTTTGGATCCTGCCCTAATATAGTTGTGACAACCCGAGAATTTCCGTTCAATGAGTTAGCCGTTTCCGTGTAGTAATTGAGAATTTTTAAATGTTCGTTTAGCTTTATCGTTAAACGGAAGTTGTTGTTCGTTATTATCTAGACCGTCTCCGGGAGCGAACCGGGACACCAAACGTTGTAGTATTTTGGCAATATCCGCGTTTTTATGTTTTTAAGCAATATTTAAAATTTTGTAATTTTTCGTGATACCGTTACTCGTTTCGTTACTTACGTGCTTCGCATTTAATTTATACTTATACATGTGCATGCAAAGTCTTGGAAATTAATTCACAAAGAGCACTAGTGATCCTAGAAAGTGGGAAAAATATTTTGGTCCCCCTTTTTGCCTCATGCCAACCGGTCACACACACTCTTGACTTAGGATCCTTTATTTTTCAAATTGATACAAGTCTAACTAACATCCTACAAAATGGCTAGTACAATGTCCTCCCATGCTCTCATTTGAGGATCATTTTGGTCCCCTTGGGGCTCTTTGTCTCTCTCTCTCTAAAACACACGGCACAAACACAAAAACATTCAAAACCATACATTTTCCATCTTTGATCATTTACATTTGAAGACAAGTTGAAGGTTTGGTCATTTAAGATCATTCGGGTATAAAACAAACAACGTTTGGGTTGTTCTTGATCTTTGTTCATCTCTAAAAATCATTTTTCTTTGTAAGTCTTCAAATCCTCAAATAACTTGTACTTTCCTACTCTTCTTGATGCATAAATGTTTCTTGTACAACTTATTTGTAAAAATAATGATTTTGAAAATACATAAACCCTAAAAGGGTATACACATGGTTCGAAAATTATAAAAAGGAATACAAGGAAATCATAGTTTTGTGATCGTGGTTATTTTCATGTAATAATATTTGTACTTTTGAGCTTATTTTATTCGACTTATGTTATGAGCTTATTTGAGAGCTAGTTTGATTATTTTGGAACTTGTTCAATACATATATGTACACGTGTGATATAGAAAACATAAAGAAATATTTCTCAAGCTTATTTCTTGTACTTTAATATTTATATGCTTATCTCTAGCTTATTTTTGGAAGGGTAAAACATTAAGCTTATTTGACTTAACCAATAAGCTCAAATAAGGCTTAATGGGCCTAAAGCCCACGTCACCCATAACATCAACCCACGGCCCAAGCTTTTACATAAGCTTATGGGTTCGACTTATTTGTCTTGGCTTATCATGAGCTTGTAGTAGCTTATCGATGAACCTAGAACTTATTTGTTATCTTCTTAGTATATCGGACTTATTAAATTCGTACTTTATTATTAAAGAGGCTTGTTGGGCCTAAAAGCCCAATAAGAGTTTTGGTGACTCGTTAGACTTGTTTTAAATAGAAAGCGATTGTGTAGAGTTTGTAAATATAACTTGTAGTTTGAAATTGGTTTTTAATAAAGTCTACGACTTTGGAAAAATGAGTAAACACGAACGGGTCATATCAAAATTTTGTAAAAATATTATACTTAAAAATTATTTAGAAAACATAAATAATAAAATATTTTGACTAAATTACTTAACGATTTGGATATGTCAAATTATAAATAACAAGTTTATTTTTACGATTATAATAATATAATATTATATTTATATAATTAATATAATATTATATACGTACTTACTTACAACTTAAGGCTTTTTATGAAAACCGATCACTAATGTTTTTAATACACAGATAACGTTTACCAAAAATAAATAATAGACGTTCATGCATCAACCACCTACGATTAACTTTCTGAGACTAAATAGAAACCCGTATTCTTCTAGGTCATACCCGTGTACCACTGTTCGTTCCGAGTGACCCTACTTTTGACGTGTACTCTTTACCTTATCATCAAGGTGAGTTCATAGCCCCACTCTTTTACTCGTTTTGACTAAATGTTTTATAACTTGGGGTGAGAAACATTGCTTGTTTTTAAAACTGGACACAAGTACTTTACGTGAGATTTTCCCTGTTTACGTGTTGCCTAAGTAGCTTTTAGACCACTACTGCCCGAACTATCATGAACTGTCAATCTCTTGACTGGAGGACCGGTCGAGGGAGCGCGAATGAATAAATAGATCTATTGGGACTAATTATCCCTATCCGGGTGAGTAGCGCTCACTACCCACGGGGCGCCCGATAAACGGATATATGTCATGTCGTACTGGTTAGGTTGTCTTTGGTCGGACACCTGGAAGGGCAAACAAATACTTATAGCAATGTACATGCTATCTTGCGTAATTAGCTTCAGTGTCATGAGCTTAGTGCAACGTAAATACTTTTTATGTGAAGTTGTATCTGTTATAACTGTCGCATACGTTTTGATATCTTGTGGTCCACTATAACAACGTTTGAACTAAACCTATGAATTCACTCAACTTTATGTTGACGTTTTAAGCATGTTTTTCTCAGGTGCTTAGCATGGATGCTGTTGCTTGACTTATGTGAAGTCTATTTGCCTGTACCGGTTTACCAGAGATTTATCTATGTCTTTAAATACCGTTGTTGAACTTATTTAAGCTTCCGCATTTTAACTTTGAATCTTTTAAATTTAATCGATGTAAAACTTATTATTATTATTTTAAAACTTTGCAACGGTGTTTATTTTTCAAAACGTACCCTTAGAGGTCGTTCTTTATGCTTTGTACTTGAGATGCTCAATAAAGTCACGCCTCCGGACACGTATTCCGTCCAGGCCCCGTCTGGGGGTGTGACAGATTGGTATCAAGAGCCAAGGTTATAGAGAACCAGGTAGTATAAACTAGGTCTGGACTATAACCAGTATGTGATCCTACGTGATTATGTGCCTTACGTGACCTTACATAGTACGTATACATAACTAAGTACTACGTAAATAATATATACGTATTAAATACTAAGTATATCTAATATTTCTAAGTATTTCTTATTTCATCCTATCATGACGTGCTCGATGACTCATTCATTCATTCATTTTGCATTCATCCAGTTACCCATTCACCCATTCATATTTTTGCATCATGCATGGTTGATATAAAGATGATTTATATGAACTTTGCTTGTGCAGGTTATGGCTATTTCAGTTATCTCGATTTCTTCGGATTCATCAGAGGATAGCGTGGGGACACCTGCTGGACGAGTGATCTTGTTCGGTACTATCCCTACTACTATTCCTGACACCACACCAGTGATTACTCCACCCGCTACTCAGACTGACACACCAGTGATACCCACAGAGACACCTATCATAGCACCTACTATACCACCATCCCCAGACTATACACCAGCTTCTCCTGATTACTCACCTGCATCTGATTCAGAGTCTGATCCATCTGAGGATCCATCATCAGACCATATACCACCATTACCAGCTATCTCACCATTTTTATCATCGGATGATGACACCACAGACAGTGATACACCAGATACACCACCATCACCTACCCATGGTACGCCTTTCACTGAGATTACCGCTTCTACCCAGAGATCACCTGTCATACCTCGTCGTCGGGTTATGATTCTATCACCTGGACAACCTATTCCTCATGGTCGACCGTACGGCTACCATTCTAATGGGCTGATACATATGATGACTACGAGGAAGAGGGTTGGACCGTTCCTTGTTTCCCAGCTTGCTGTAGGACATCCTGTTGATCATTCTTCATTAGATTATTTTTCTCTAGATGATTTAGCTCGAGATTCTTCTTCAGATTCATCATCTGAGGTCTCATCAGATTTTCATTTAGATGCTTCATTTGATTCTTCATCGGGGCACTCATTGTCTGATCATTCTTCTTTTGATTTACCGATTAATTCTACGAGGCCATCTTATAAGAGACGTAGGTCCCCCACGACGTCTGTACCTGCATTATCACCTGTATCCAGAGCTTTATCTCTTGTTCGTGTTGATTTGATACCATCCCTAAGAGAGTTAAGGATTCTGGTTATCTGGCAGATGTAGAGGTTGATCCTAGAGAGATTAGTTTGAGGAATGATGCTATTATCAGGGTTAGTCCAGAGATTCAGGCAGAGATTGACGAGTGTATTGCTTACGCAGATGCTCTTAGGGATAGCGAGAATGATGCTAGAGTTGTAGTTGAGGCTGTTGATTAAGATAAGACAGAGACAGATGTGAGAGGCTCGGTTGAGGTCAGAGTTAAGAGGGTTACACATCCCGTGATGCCAGAGGATATTCCTAAGCCTGCTCAGGAGGGAACAGTAGAGGTTACGTATGAGACATTAGGAGATTTGGTTCAAAGGTTCCATGATCACACTCAGGCTATCTCAGTCCATCGTATACAGGCTATTGAGGGAGTTCAGAGAGAGCAAGGGCATAGGATTGTTGGGGTTGAGTCGATAGTCACTGCTTTTACTAAGAGGGTTGCTGAGTTAGAGAGGGATAACAAGAGGCTTAAAGGCACCATGAGTGTTGAGAGTCAGAGAGTTGACCGACTCTAAC
>BQNB010173921.1:0-13312 GCA_026074375.1 Tanacetum coccineum
TCTGACGACGGTGGCCGACGATGGCAACGAGGAGGTGATCAAGAGTGGATATATGGATCTGATCGTAGGACCAAGGCTGCTGATTGGATCTCATGATAGGACTGATTGGATCTCATAGTAGGACTAAGGCTGCTAATTGGATCTGATCTTGTTGGGGTAAAAGCAAACTTACGAGAGTTGTGAGCCGTTTTATCGACTGTGGTGAAAGCTGAAATCATAGCCATAGTAATATTCCTCCTTTTTTTGGGTTTCTGACGACGGTGGCCGACGATGGCAACGAGGAGGTGATCAGGAGTGGATATATGGATCTGATCGTAGGACCAAGGCTGCTGATTGGATCTCATGGTAGGACTGATTGGATCTCATGGTAGGACTAAGGCTGCTAATTGGATCTGATCTTGTTAGGGTTGGTGTGGCGACTGAAAAGTGACCGGAATTGTGCCCAAAAAAAGAGGCTTGTTTAGGATTTTGGCTCTAATGCCATATAAAACCTCAAAGGGTATATATAATTGTGTTTTGTACATTTGATTGTATATGTATTTATACTAATAACATACCTTACTGAATAAACAACCTAACATAACCTAATGGGTACGGTCCATTTATACAATTGGACCGGCCCATCTAGTTTGTTCTTACAAAATTACCACCCCTAGTTGTATTTGGTTAACTTTTAAATGTATATTATTACATTCTAAAAATTGTTTGACATATTTTTATTTTTAAAATATTATTGTACTAGTTTCACTAAATACTTATGTGTTACAAAACTTATTTAAATACTTTAACAAAACACAATATTGTTAGATTGTCGTGGCTTTCAAAGCGCACGTAGCCCAACTTACAAACCCCCTCCTCTCCCACTACCGTTTTCACTAATATACTTTACCAAAAATTATTCCCTCCTCTCTTTCTCTTCCACTTCCGTTTTTCCACTTCTGTTTCTCATTAATATACTTTAGCAAAACCCAACTCATCTCCACTTGAAAAAAACTCAGTATTGTTAGACTGGCATAGCTTGGTGTAGATACGATTGGGGTGTATTTGATGGTTTGTGTGTTCGGTATGTCGTCGAAATGAAACGCCGTAATGTTGTTATTGGTTGGTAAGTCGTGTGCATGTTGCTTGATTTATGTTTTTTTGTAAAAATAAATGTGCATGCATCTTTAATCGGGTTTGATTGACAACATGGTTAATTTTGTGTTGGAGTTCAATCGCATTTAGTTGGGGGTTTTTGATTATCATGGATTTTTTTAGGTGTTATTGGTGTTTATTAAGTTGTTTGACATTTATTGTCGTCTGGTTGTTTTGATTTGTGTTGTTATTGTTGTTTGTGTTGCTTATTAGGTTGTTTTGGTTTGATTGACAGTGTGGTTGATTTTGTGTTGAAGTTTGATTATAGCAGGTGGAATGTGCTTAATTACACATACCATTTTCTATTAAAAACGGACTAAAATGACCAAAAACGTACCCAAAAATAAATTGTATTTGTATGTTTTGCATTTGTATTGGGCAGGTAACGGAGATCTAAAAAAAGGACAAAAACAAAGCCAAAACGACAAAACCGAGCACGAGAACGGAAAGAGCGTGAAGAAAAAGTCAAAATCAAAGGCAAAAATCAAAAAGTCAGTCAAAAAGTCAACCCCGACAAAGTCAAAAAGTCAACCCCATTAATGTATCATATGAAGACTTAAATGGTTAAAAAACCATTTTGGGCCCAAACAAATACTAAGCCCAATCCCCTTTTTAACTGCAGTTAAGCCCAAAACCCCTTAACCCTTAACGCTGTTAAGTCCAAAGGACTGTGGGTGCAAACAAAGTATATAACTTCAGGGACCAATGCTGCCAACTCTCCCAAACTTTTACACCACAAGGACTGTGGGTGTAACAGAACTATACACCATGAGGGACCATTCTTGCCATATTGTTATTATACTTTCAAGTTAAAAATGGTGCCAAAAGCACTATTCATCATCCCTCACACGTTTTGTGTGTCTGTCACCCCTGCAATATGCAAACAAAACCTCACCCCATAACAAAACATCATAATCCTTCATACCCCGCCCCATATAACAACAATTGCCACCTTGGCAATCCTCAAACACCCAATTCGACAATGGAAAAAGACAAAGATTAAAGGGTTAAGATCAATGGACGTGGGCAGCACTCATAATGGATGGTTAAGATTGATTCTTGACTTACCTCACACAACAAACACACCCTTGAGCACACTCAGTGAAGAAACACACATCATAGACCCAAGACTTTGAAGACGTTTTATATAAATAGGACATTGTAGCCATTGATAAGGCACCTAGTTTTAGTTTTCAGCTTATCTTAGTTTAATTTAGCTTATTGTTCTTTTTCCTTGTATTGTTTTTAAAAGTTTAATGAAATTTAAAGTTTGGTTTTAAAAAATCTATTTGCAAGTTTTTAAAAGTTCACTTATGTTTCAAAAGCTATTATAAGCTCTTATTTATACTCTTATAAGCTGTTCATAACTTAAACAATGAAAACTTTCTAGTTTTGTATTGTTTAAGAACTCTTTCACTAAAAATCACTAAAAAACTATTTATTGATGATAAACCAAACCTAGATGGGCTTATGGCTTTCACTAGCTTGTCTTTGACAAGCTAGAGCTTGTAGATTAGCTTATTGTAAGCTCAGTTTGCCCTGTTTAAGCAAGGGCTTTTGTAAGTTTCATTTTTCAAATTTTAGCTTATTTACTGTTCAACTGCTTATTTGTGCTTATTTATTGCTTATATCTGCTTGTTTATGCTTATTAATGATGACTAGTGCTTAAAATACTTAGGTTGTAGTTTAAAATTTAATTGTGCAAGTTTTCCTTAAAATCTGTCATTTTAGCTTAAATAATAGCATAATCTGTTTTTGCTTGTTTAAGTGCTTAATTCTTGTTGAAATCTGCTTATTATCACTTAATAGACTTGTTAGACATCTGGTATTGGGAAAATTTAGCTTAAATCAGTTTGAAAATGCTAAAAAGCTTGTTTAAAGGGGTGTTTGGTTTAACTGGTTTGAATGGTCAAAATGGGTCAGAAATGGTTATGCCTTTTGGGTCATCTTAGTTTAGCTTGAATTCATAATAAAAACCAGTTTTCATAAGTTGTTAATTGTTAAAACTTGATTTTAAGGTTTTAAAAAGTTGTAGTTTAAAACTGTAGTGATTTAGCAAGATTAATCAGTTCATAGGGATAGATCTCTGTAGGTTAAGTTTTATTGATGTTTTTGTGCTTGTTTATGTGTTAAAACAAGGTTGGAACCAAGCTTTTAAGGTCTGCATTGTTTGGTTTGTGTTTTGTCAAGTTTTGTCAAAATCTTGCTAAAGTACCTTTTTAAGTCAATACTGCTTTTTCATTTGCTTATTGTGGCCTACCCTGAATTTCAAAATGTTTTTTGAAAGATGTTATGAGTTCTTTGAGGTCTAAGCTTGATCTGTTTTTAGGCCTTATAGTCATAAGGATCTGTTTGTGAGCTTAATCTTAAGCTCAAATTTGTCATTTTCAATGTTAAAAAGGTACTCAGCGTATACTGAGTGTGAACATCTACTTTTAATAAGCTGTTTCATAGCTTATTTGAGTTTTAAAATAATTTGTGATTGATAATTAGTGTAGTTTATTTCATAAGCTTTTTAGTGACATACCCCATTAAGCCATAAGGATCCCTTAAGTAGCTTAAAAATAAGCTCATAAAGTACCCTATAGGCTGTTTGGTTAACAGTCTTTGGCCAAAAGCTTATTTGCTTATTTGAGCTTATTGGCTTATTGGACTTGCCTTATTTTGCTTAGATTTGCTTATTAGGTTATAATAGAGGTGTTGGTAGCTTATTGGGCTTTGGGTAGAGCTTATTAGAGCTTATTGGTTCTTTTAGTTTAGAATTTTTAGTTTAATAGCTTTTTAGGTGCATGTGTCATTCAAGCTTAGTGTAGCTTATTTTCTTTGCTTATTTATGTTCTATAGTGCTCATTAGGTGTAGCTTATAGCCTGTGTTAGCTTATTCCTCTTTTTCATTAGCTTATTTAGTCTAAAAAAGCAAACAGTTTAGTCATTAAGCCTCTTAGTTAAATTAAGCTTTCTGTCAACTTTTTAGGGCTTATTTTTGTGCTTATTTGTGGTTTCTAAAAAAGTTGTTTTTATTAAAAGTGCTTATTTTTAAGTCCTTAAGACTTGTGTAAAAAAAATTTGCAAAAAAAAAATATATTGGGAAGGAGGGAAATCTAGGGTGAGCACAAGACTCGAACCCCAGACCTCTACCTCCCTCAACCAATATATTTAACACACACACCACACACCACTCTGCCCTTGGGTCTTTTCCGTTTGGATTTGCACACATTATTGTTATATCACCTTTTTAGTTATAATCCCGTTTTAGCTTTTTCACAGCGTATTTTGATAAGCTGTTTCACCCCAGCTTATTTTTATTAGGTCTAGCACAGTTCAAGCCACTTTTTGTATATTTTTTCATATTTTATATAATTCGTTTAGTATTTTTTATATTTAATTTAGATTAAAATCATTTTTAATTCATAAAAAATTATAAAAAAGTCAAAAAAATATAATTCTTTTTTTCAAAATTTTCTTTTATCATTTAGGACTTAGGAAAATTAGATTTGCTTTCGTAGGGTTAAATTTGTATATTTTAGTTTTTTAAAAAACGGGATTGAATCCCGTTCACGTTTTTCGTGTTTTTAAGCTTAAATTGCTTTCGTTGTTGGTTTAGTTTTCTTAGTTCTTGCATTTTAGTCAATTAGGACTTATAAAGGTTAAAAAGATCATTTTAGGATTTAATTTTGATAAATTAGGGTTTTAAGTCATGTTTTTAGGATTCCCGTTTGCGTTTTTAGTTTAAATTTGTGTTGCCTTAATTGTTTTTAGTGTAGATTGCATTAATTTTCCTGTAGATTTAGAAAACCAATCAAAATCTTTGTTATTCAAGCATCAATTATCAAACCGACTCTCGACTTTCCATTTGCATTCCTCGTCGGGAAAACGACCCAAGAAATTTCATTGTTTTTCTTTCTTTAAACCTTTCAAGGGAAACTTGATTAGGGTTGGGTAATATAAGTAGTAGTATTTATTATATTATTTTTTATATATACCTATAAAGTCAGCAATCAGGTAGCACTAGAAGTACCACAGACTCTTGATTACAGGGGTGGCCAGTTAAATGCCGCTCCTGTACTAGAGGTGGAAAATTTCACCAATTAGAAAATGAGGTTCATGTGCCATATCATTGGTATTGAACCACACTTTGAAAACTTCATTTCAAACGGTCCTTATATCCCTATGGCAGCTGGTCAAAGGAAGCTAAAGACATAATGGACACCTGAGGAGAGAAAAGCTGCTAACTTAGATCAGCGACTCAAAGTCTCATTATGTATGTGCTTCCAAATAACGAAATGAACTCTATCATAAACTGATTAACTGCAAAATCTACTTGGGATGACCTGATACTATATCATGAGGGGCCCTTTGATGTGAAAGAAAGTAGGGTCATGGACCTAAAGTTGTGCTATAATACCTTCAAATTCAAAGAAGGTGAATCTGTAACACAAACTTTCACCATATATAAAGCTTTGATGAATGAATTAGTAAATGATGGCATTAAACTTTCAAGTTTAAGATAAATACTGGTTTTATAAATGGGTAACCAAAGAAGTGGATAGCTTTCTGCCAAAGTCTCAGAAACACAATCATGTGAAAGAACATGAGCTTGTTTCTATATTTGGTAAACTCAAATATGAAGAAAACCTTATAAACATTATTTATGATACTAACAAAGAGAAAACTCTTGTCCCTACAACTCCACTGTCAACTGCCTTTTTCTCTTCCTCTATTGTCCAGGACTTTCAAGATAGTGCTGATGATGAAGAGGATACAAGAAGCAGTCAAGAGTACATGAATGACCTTGAAGAAGAATACCAAGCAAGAGCTCTTTTAGCTAAATCTAAAAGGTTCTTCAAAAAGGGTACTTAAAGGTTTATCAGTGCAAAAGCAACTGACCAAATTGAATGCCATAAATGTGGCAAGAAGGGTCATTTTGCAAGAGACTGTTGGTCAAAGACATCAGTTCCTTCATATTAATCACCTTTTTAACTAAAACTTCTCCATTCATCTAAGCACAAACCTAAACCGAGGCATACCAAAGACTTTGAAGCCAAATACAACAAAGTCAAAGCTATACTAGCCCTCCTCAGTTCTATTGCCTCAGCTCTTAGTTCGTTCTTAGTTAAAAATAAAGGTCTAATTGCTGAAACGTATAATTGGGATAAAGAAGAAGTGTCATGTGATGACACTAAAGTAACAGAAGTTAAAGCTCTTTGATTCGAATAAAATAGTCTATATATAATATAATATATATCCTAAAATAGCAAATTAGTAATAGTAAAGAGAGTTTCCCGTTTGATAGAAAAATTGCTTGAGGACAAACAATATTTTATATCCCGAATGTCGTATCTCGACGAAGTGTGAATTGAAAACCTTGTTTCGGTTCATGATCGCAAAGGGAAAACACATAAAAGGAACGCTAAACTAGAAATTAAAGCAGTTTAAAATTCTAACGATATTTAAAGCAATTAAAACTAATTAATAACTAAATCAAACCAAATTATTAACTATAAAGGACAAAATAAAATTCTAAAAACTTAAAATGCAAATTTCTAAACTAAAATGCATTAAACTATTTTTAAAATGACAGAAAAAAAAAAATTTTGAATTTATAAACTAATTAAAACTATTTCTTTAACTAAATAATACAAGAAATTAATTAAAAATACTAAACTTAATCATAAAATTATAAGAAAATTTACAAAAAATCTAGATACTATTCCTAAGGTTTATAAAGAAAAACGACTCAAAAATCTTAAGCCAATAAGCTGGGAAAATTTGAATAAGCCTAATAAGCTAAATCCTAAAAGAGACTTAAGTATTTAATGTTGCAAATGGGTAAAGAAAAAGATCCAAAGGTGCGTTGGTAAGGTGTGTTTTGTTTGAGATGGAGTCCAGGTTCGAACCCTGTACGTCCTTTTTGAATATTTTTTTTTAATTTCTTTTTGAAAACAGCTAAAGATTAAGCTAAAATAAGCACTTTTAATAAAACAACTATAACACCCCGTGTTTTAGGGTTATTGATGTCGTCAATAAATCCGCAATGTATCTTTTAGTATTGTACGCGTTTGTTTAAAATCGTAAACGTTAAGTTAAATCGCGTACGCCAAAAATTATCGTTCAATATAAACGGACATCAAATAATTAAATGTTCACATCAAGCAAGTATTAAATAATTATTTTGAGAATAATTATGGTCTTTGTTTATTTTATTTTTATTGGTTGCGTAAATGTTTACTTGCGCGATAAATGTTTAGGCATACCGAACCCTCAAACTTTCTACGCTTCAACAAATACCCACTTTTATACCCAATACATAATATTATCATACATATCATGCCTTGGCCGGATTTCATGTGATTGACCAAGAAAATCTAACAAAAATTTCCAACTTGCATTTGTACATACATTAACTCATTAAGACCTATGTCTCTTTGACCAAGACCAACCTTTCTTGACCAAGACCACCCATAAAACCCTCAAATGGTTCCCTTGACTAGTCATGAAGGTATATAATACTTGTAAAAGAGAAATTACACACACACTCTTCTTTTTGCAAAGTGGAAAAATCAAATAAACACTCCCTTTGTCACCCTTGAAGCCCACGGCTCAAAACCATCCAAAGAAATAAACCATACAAAAATTTATACAACCTATACAAGCCATTACACATCCATCCTAAGATATACTAAGGCATTTGCAAGCATTGGTTATCCATTTTCAAGTATTAATCAAGAAAAGAAAAGTTAGGGTTTTCACTTGGAAAACTAGGGTTCCTATTGTGCAAGCTTTGGTTTTAAATCTAAACAAGGGTTAGAAAGGAAAATTGTTTTTGTCATCATCTCAATCATATTAACGTTACTAGAACCGTTATGTTCTTACAATTATCATTATATGCATATGTTATTTCTTTATAGCTTGAATCACCATTTAGGATTTTGAACATGTAAAAAGGAGTTTTTACTTGTTGTCATTATATTGTACACTTTTATGTATCTTATGATGTTAATGACATCATGTTAAAATGGACACATAAGTGATTTACACTCTTGGTTAAGCATAAAAATGATTATGTATTAATTAGGGTTTATAAAGTTACCTAATATGTTACAAGTAAAAGAAAGGCAAATGACATATTAATGTTGATTATGGACTTTTAATCATGTTACTTGAACACTAAAATAAAGTCATGTTGGAAGAAATACACTTGTACACTCATGGTTTATATGTAAAAAAAAGAGTTATGTATAAACTAGTGATTTAATGGTTACGTATGAAAGTTAAGGGTTAAAAGTGTTAATATGGACTTGGTAAATTTGGACACAAATGGACAATTATGGACTAATGGACTCTTATTATACGTAACACTTATGACATATATGAAATATAAGACTTATGGTAAAGTTATAAAGTGTAAAGTATGAAAACAAAGTTAAATAAGGACTTAAGAAAGTCATTCAAACTTTCTGCCAAAAAGTTGTATAAAAATATATTTACTTTATATTTTTATAAAATACTACATCTCAAGACGAATCCGGACATGTAAGAAACTTGATAAACGGTTTGATAACGAAAAAGTTACGGCAAAAACAAGTTATACGATAAATAAACGGATTTATAAAAGAATTTTTATAAAACAATTTATAAAAATTATATAAAACAGCAAGTTTTATATTTTTAACAGATTACACATATTTTTAGGATTCCAAAAATGTAATAATCCGTAATTATTTCAATTAATAAACGCAATGATTATATTCGCGAGTTTTTGCCAATTAATAACCTTTTATAAAAACAATTATTTCATAAAAGTTACTATTCAATGACAGGAAACTATTATTTTTTGGAAACCTCAAAAATGATATAAATTTCAACAAACGAGAACGTGATCGAAAGAATCGATAAAAACGGAGCTTATACAACGAATAAAAACGACATTTACATTTAACGACACGAAAACGATTTAAGTAAACATAGGACATCGTGTGAACAGAAACAAATACTGTTCACCAGAGGACCAAAAATATAAAAATGTCAATTTTTGATAACTTGTCTTAGTACGAAAAGATGGGCATAAGAAACGCAAGAAACAGACTTAAAACGTGAAAGTTATGACGTTTTTACCAAAAGTATGTTTATAAATGTTTTGATTTTATAAACATGATTTCACTAAAAAAATTAGATGGTGATTAGCTATATAGAATTATGCATGGTAGTAGTCATCAATGTGATTAGTAACTTAAGCCTTAATTTAAATAGGTTGCATACGATCGTTTACGTGACCTTTATCTGTGATTAATGAGATTATCATTCACTCAATGTGAGTTTCATCGCCCCACGTTTTACATGAATTTGTTTTTATAAGATTTTGGGGTGAGAAACATCTTGTTTACAAATGCATTTATATGATATGATAACAAATTGAATTACAAGCTCTTATTAATATAATCTCGCGATGAGATACACTACTTGGTTTACTTTTTGGACGTAAACACATACTTGACTTTTACTCGAATGATTACGGATTAGCTTAAGTGGAGTGGACTGTTAATTACCTGGAGAGTAAGCGCGAGTGTCATGAGATAGATCTATTGGGGGTTGACTACTCCCGTTCGGGTGATTAGCTATCACTAGTTCGAGATCGAACTAACGAACGTTATAACATTGTCGGAGCACAACACGACATACTGATGAATCTGAACCTTACGGTGCCTTGAATAAAGTGGCATACTTATAATGAGTCTACGTAGCAGTTCCATGAACTTAGAGTAATCGTAATCATTGATTATACACATGATTAATCTTTACATTGGCCGGAATAAAGTGCAATATATACTTGAAACATTTTGATATATTGTGCTCATTACAATATATACTTGAAACTTGTTGTGATAATCATATTGTGCTTCATTACAATATATACTTGAAACTTTTTGAAATTAATTAAAAATACTAAACTTAATCCTAAAATTATAAGAAAATTTACAAAAAATCTAGATACTATTCCTAAGGTTTATAAAGAAAAACGACTCAAAAATCTTAAGCCAATAAGCTGGGAAAATTTGAATAAGCCTAATAAGCTAAATCCTAAAAGAGACTTAAGTATTTAATGTTGCAAATGGTAAATGAAAAAGACCCAAGGGCGCGTTGTAAGGGGTGTGTGTGTTGTGAGAGGGAGGTCACAGGTTCGAACCCTGTGACTTCCTTTTTGATTTTTTTTAATTTCATTTTGAAAACAGCTAAAGATTAAGCTAAAATAAGCACTTTTAATAAAACAACTTTTTCTAAACCTTATTTTTAAACTAGGAAAAAGCAATCAAAAGCAAAAGTTATGGATTTTAAGAATTTGAAGTAATAAGCAAAATTGTTTGGCTTTTTGGACACAATAAGAAATAAGAAAAGTAAATAAGTTGAGATAGATCTATACCTACTCCTAATAAGCTTTAATGACTAGAAATACGTAAAAACAAAAAGCTGAAAATAATCTAAAAGCATTAAAACAGTTAGATTCAAAAACAGAATTTAAGGACTTTTGACAACTTTAAGCTAAGCTATTAAACAAATAAGCATTAGGAAGAATCTAAAACTTGAAACAGATTGAGACCTAGACTCAAATAAGACAAATAAGATGGATTTAAGCAAACATACTAAAGAAATAAGCTAGAAAAGATAAAAGAAAATGGCAGTTACTACTATTTTTTTGGCTTTTTGAAATGAAATGACCACTTTTGTAGCTAAAAATTAAGACTCAACAAGCAAATTGACACACTAAAAACTAAAAACAGCATGATTCTAGACTATAATAAGCTAATTGCAACAAAAATAAACCTAAATTAAACTAGGATATGTTCTCAAAAGATCTGCATAAAAAGTCTTTTAAGCTAGCAGACTTAAACACTTGATAAAACAACTTCGAAACTAAACAAATCTTATTTTAAGCTTGTAAAAACTATTGTTTAGACTTAATAAGAGCTTTTGAAAACCAGATTGAATGCCAAAAATAGTTTTTATATCCTTTTAACATATAAAAATCCTTATCTCAAACACCCCTTTAAAACTTGCAAATTCATTTTTAGACTAAAACAGATTACATTAAGCTATGAAATGCAAAAAATAGATTAAGTTTTATGATATTTGAAGACAAATAAGCAAACACTTAGGAAAAATAAGCACTTAACAAAAAGTTATTCTAATAAGCTGTTTAAACTAATAAATTGACATATTAATATAAGACTAAAACTAAACTATTCTAAGCTAATATCTAAGCATATTAAGCTAGATTAAGATTGAATAAGCATAACTAAGCAAAAGAAATAAGCAGATAAACAGTATGATAAGCTGAACATGTAAATAAGCTAAGAAGTGAAATAAGAGATGTACCTTGATCCCAGCTAAACAAGGATCTAGATTGCTCAAAAGAGCTTAATTCTACAAGCTACTTAAAGAATAAGCTCTGAATAAGCCCTATAAGCCCTTCCAGATCTGGCTTATCTTCTAAATGGCTTATTCAAGTATTTTGAGGTAGTTTGAATGAACTACTTATTCTAGTAAGCTATAAGCTAGCTTAAGTGAATAAGTATTAGCTTATTAAGTGAAAAGAGATTATTGAGCTTATTTTATGATTTCTAAACACATATTAAACAACATTGCATAAAAGTAAAACATAATTTAAAACACAATTTAAAGGAAACTGAAATTTTATTAATAATCAAATGTTTACAATGCTTTTTTAAATGAAAATACAATAATTAAAAGAAAATAAGCTAAATTTAAGCTAAAAATGACTAAAAACAAGATTAAAAACTACACATTACTACTGTGTGATTGCCTCTCTATATATAGTGAGGATATGAAGCTTCTAGGTCTTCAAGAGGAGCGTCCCAATCTTCAATCTGAGCCCTTGATTTGCAACAAACCTTCAATCCATCTTTTTAGCCCTTGGATCATTATCCACGTCTCAATAGCCAATGATATTGCTCAGGATCACCAGCGTGGCCAAGGATTGATGTTACATCATGCCACGTAGGCCTTCTAGATAGATTTGAGAGCGTGGAGATATTGAGGGTGTTAGCCTTGAATAAATTAAGTCCAACAAGAATGTTATCGGTCTTAGAAAGTCAAACTAGGTCTTGTATTGCAATAGGCTAGTCGGGTTTAACGGGCTTGGATTGTAATCTAATATTGTCTGTGTTTTGGGCTCAAAGCCCAAGTTATGCCAAGCTCGGCCCAAGATTACAGGCCCATACGTCACCTAGCAAGGCATGGGTATAAATATCCCTTCTCCACACAAAGAGAGGGTGTTGGTTACATTTTCATTCACTTGTAACTCACCACTTCTCTCTAATCTAATCTTCCTTTCTTGTTTTCTCTCTCTAAGTTTTCTTCTTATTTTCTAGCATATTGGTAAAGATTATTGTTGTGTAATGGATTAAATTCATGGGATAACATGTGGTACCAGAGCTAAAGGGGTGTTTAGTGTTTGTTTGTGTGAAATTCGTAGGTTTTTTGTTGGTTGTTTTTCTTTGGTTCGAAAAAAGCAAGAAAAAAAATCAAACTTTGATCTTTGTTTCGTGGTTAAAAGTGTTAAAGACTTGTACTTTCGGGCTTAGATCAATTCCTTGCATCATTACTAGGTGGTTTTAACATCATTTCGTAGCTTACAAGAAAGTTTGAAGATTTTTTCTTGGCTGCGTTTTGCCTATCTGAAGGGGTGTTCTTGCTTGCGTTTTGCTTCATTCGTTGCGTTTTGCCTCAAGACACTGCGTTTTGCTTCATTCGTTGCGTTTTGCCTCAAGACACTGCGTTTTGCTTCATTCGTTGCGTTTTGCCTCAAGACATTGCGTTTTGCTTCATTCATTGCGTTTTGCCTCAAGACATTGCGTTTTGCTTCATTCATTGCGTTTTGCCTCAAGACACTGCGTTTTGCTTCATTCGTTGCGTTTTGCCTCAAGACATTGCGTTTTGCTTCATCATTGCGTTTTGCTGCTTGCGTTTTGCTTCATCATTGCGTTTTGCGTTTTGTTGCTTGCGTTTTTCTTTATCATTGCATTTTGCCTCTTGCGTTTTGCCTAGAAATCCTGCGTTTTGCTCATTGAGATTTGTCAATCATTCTTCGTTGAGATTTGCCAATCATTCTTCGTTGAGATTTGCCAATCATTCTTCGTTGAGACTTGCTACACCTTGACCT
>BQNB010173922.1:0-13312 GCA_026074375.1 Tanacetum coccineum
GATGTCTTATACTTCTACTATGATATGATCCAACTATTCACCTCATGTACTTTTCTGTTAAAATTATTTTAATTATTTTTTCCCATATTTATATTGGGTCATTACCCTACCTTTTTCCATACCACAATCCACTAACAAACCTTTTATTAACTAAAACTACCTTCCACAACAATGGCTCACCTATCTCAACTATCTTTAGATGCAAACTTCAACCAACTCACAAACATAACGGCTTTGTTGTTTTATAATGAAAATTAAAAGGACTTTCAGTTGGTTAGGGATACATATGTATCTTGTGAACGATTGATGGTTTGATGTCAAGAGAGGCATGAGCAAATAGTTGAGTTGCAAAGGTTGGTTGGGTCTAATATTGCTGCTGAAAGTGTTAGATTGCTTAAGGAGTTTCAGGATGATGACTTGGAGACAACTAGGGGCATGATGAGGCTTATCTGTGAGACACATCTCATGGTCTTGAAAAAAATCTCTTTCATTGCTCTGTTGTGCAGACAGTGATTCTCTAGTCATGTGCTATTTAGTGCTCCCTCTTATCTTCTGTCAATGTTACCTTTTGTGTTCTAGTTGTTAGGGTGTGCTTGTTGTCTGTTTAGTTTCTTTTGTCCTGATAATCATCATGTAGATGTCATGTTATGGTGGTGTTATTTTTTGCTAATTATCAAGGCATGTGTGTTTAAGCAGGCTACTAGTTAATGAAGTTATCCTTCTTCATGCACATTGTTATTCCTTTGTGTTAACACTATTATTGAAAACATACATACAAAAACACTTTTTAAGTTGTATCAAAGTAATTAAAAACATACATTAAACTATAAACCAACAACATTAAACTTACAGAGATATTATAACTACATAAGGATTTATCACCTTTTATTTGACTTGTTTGAGTGTAAATTTTTCTACATGTCTAGCTTCTCGTAGTTCTAGAACGTGCAAATGTTTTTCAAAAGAATGGAATAGATCCAAGCAAGTATACCATTAAGTTTAGGCTAGTGGACAATGTTCCTAAGCAGGAGGCGTATTTGGTGATTGTGGTGTGTAGGTTTGTATACTTTTATATAGGTTGGCGCGTGGCTTATCGTTGGATGTAGATGATACTGTTGATGTTGCCCTGGCATATCGTGAGAAGATGGTTCGATTTTATTTTAAACACAAGTACTAACTATAAGTTGGTATCAAAACATGTCTTTACCATATATTTTTATTAACCTTTTGTTTCAGTTAAACCTTTTACCTAATTTGTTAGTAGTTTGTGTTAATTGTTTTGATTCTAGTCTAATTTATTTATTAACTTACATACCCATAACTCAACAAACACCCAATATGAATAGAACAAAAAAAGAAGTAATCACAAAAGTTTAGTCATCAAACAAGGAAATAACATTAATAGAACTAAGATAATAGATAAGTATAAGTTTTAATCCAACAAAGTTTAATACAAATATTGTAATCAAAGACGAGCAATATTAAGAAACAATAGTAGCATCATCATGGAATTTCCTTTTCTCGTCTAAAGTCTTTTAATGTAATCAAGGAACTCTGTTTTTTAAACGGGCCTCATGAGTGCCTCGTCGATCTTGATCAGAAGGTCCCTCACAATCGCCATTTCTTTTTCTTGCAATTCTATGAAGATGTTAGCCTCAATTTATTGAGTCGAACAAGGAAGCTCGGTCACTCAACGATGGAGCTTCGGTCTTTAATTTGTTAATGTTGTAATAGGATAATATCGGGAATCGGGCTCGATAGTTAATCTAATATTGTATATGTTTTGGGTTTAATCCCAAGCAAAACCCGAGCCCGGGTCCTAGTTAAATATCCCACGCGTCGTAGGGATATATATATATTTAGATATTTTCTTTTCAGAAAATATCTCATATATATAGATATTTTCTTTTAGAAAATATCTAGTTTTCATTTTCAATATCTAAATTTCTATCTCTCTCTCTTTTCGATTCTCTCTTACTTTCTATTTTCTTGCTTTGATTCGTGGTTCGGGTTATGAAGTGTTATTAATCGGGAACCTACAATTGGTATCAATCGCCTCGGGTGGATTTCGTGGTTTTTTTTTGTTGTTGTTGTAAGTATTGAACTCGACAGATTTGCTTTATCACTCGGCAACCATAGTTTTCGTGGCTCATTTTGTTGTTGGAAAATCTCTCGGCTTCATTGGGTTAGTCATGGTGGTACTCGGGTGAAAAGAAGAGACGAACAAAACGAGTCGAAAGACGTTAGCACCGAACCAGTGGTAAACTCGTATCAACCGAACGAGTGGAAAACGTGTAGAACCGAACGAGTGGAAACACGTTAGAACCGAACGAGTGAAAAACGTTGGAACCGAACGAGCGGACTCGAACAAGCGGACTCGAACAAGCGGACTCGAACGAGAAGGAGGCCGAACGGAGGCGGAACTCGAACAAGCGGATCTCGAACGAACTTGGACCTCGAAAGATCCCCCGGCGGACTCGAACGGAATGAATCGAACGAGCCAGATATCGAACGGAGCGGAACCGAACGAACGGGACTCAGAACGAGGCGGAATCGGAACGAGCACGGAACCGAACAGAACGACTCTAACAGCGAAATCGAAAACGAGCGGATCGAACGAGCGAACCGAACGAGCGAACCGAACGAGCGGATCGAACGAGTGGAATCGACAAAAAAAAAAGAAAAAAAGAAAGAACAAGGAGTAAAAAGAGAAAAAAAAAAAAAAAAAAAAGAAAAAAAAAGAAATAAATAGTAAAGCAAAAAAAAGAAAAAAACGAGCAAAGATTTTTTTTGTACGCCGAAAAAAAAATTTAGAAAACTTGTGTGACGAAAAGGGTTTCAGTAAAACAGCCATAACTTTTGATCCGTAAGTCCGTTTTAGGCCCGTGACCTCTCAAATCGAAGAGAAAAACGAGACGGATCACGCTGTAACCACCCTTTAGCTGGTTAAGGATTTTTCGAAGCCCAAAAACATCGTTTTCTATGATTTATTGACATTTTTCAGTTTTTTTTGGAATTTTTCGCCGCTGATTCCGAATCAAATCATTCACGGTTTTCTATTGATTTTGTAAAATCCCGTTAATTCATTTATCGGTTTTAATCATAGACGTGTAAAATCCCGTGAACGTGAATTGCTTACACAACCACAACTTCAATCACATCATATCCACTTAAGATCCAACAAAATCTTTCACACTTCATAATTCATAACTATTCATTCATCATGTCTACTCTAGTTAACACATCCTCAACAGAAATTTCAGTTGAAATTTCAGTTGTCAAGCAGAAATACGATGAGCTACTCAAAAAGAGTCTGTTAAATAGGTCACAATTTGAAGGTCAACTCAAAGAGAAAACTAAGGTTATTTCGGATTTAAAGGTTAAGGAAGGAAAAGACATTGACACGATGATTGAAATGGACAAACAAATAAAGTTTTTAAATGAAATTCTTTATAAACGCAATCAGTCAATTCAGACCATTCACATGTTAGCACCCAAATGCGCAACGTATCATGGTAGATCAACCTTTGCTAATCCAAAGTACCTCAAGAAAGCTCAATCTGATAAGCCTCGTTTGTATGAGATCCCATATGATACTTCTGATCCTGCAAACAGATTTTGCCCCGATGGGGAAGAGACAGTGACTCTTGAAAAAGAGAGTAGATCAAAATTGGATAAAGACACAGTGAAACCATATAATTACACATATCAAAACAGTCTTTATGAAACTTTCAAACCACCATCCAAAGCCTATCTTGATCAGTTGGAACGCGCTAAAGAAGTTAGGAAGACAATGTGGAGAAAAACGTTTGTTAGGACAAAGCCAAACATTGCTAAAAACGTTGGATTTCTACCCATGTCTAAATCCATTAGTAAAAGTAGACTACTTTATAACGAAATGACAAACAACTTCAATCATTTTAGAACAATTTGTCAACAAACTTGGTCTAATCATACTAGTAGTGCATTTCCTAACCCAACTGCCAAGAGTATGGAAGTTTTGATCAAAATCTTATTAATGCCTCTTTCAGACAAACAATAACCTAGACGAGTCATTGTTTTATTCATGACTAAAAAAGAGAAATGCATGACGATTTGGAGTACGTTAATTCCCTTAAGAAAATGAGGGCTTGACTGAACTGAAACAGAAAAGGCTGAGTTTTTCAAACATATTATATCACTTCTCGAAGAGTGTGTGTCTAAAAGATGGTTACATGTTCATATTTGCCTTAATTTCTCATTTTAAATGCTAATATTGAATTACAAATGCATGTATCTTCATAAAATCAAAGAATAGAATGTCTTTCCACTAAAAGCCTTTCGAAACGAACTTGAATCTGTTAACAAAGAAGTTCATAATAATTATGATTAAAAAGTTTTTCTAAACTTGAAAAACACTCGATTTCTCTTGAACTTTCTTTACAACATTGTAAAGAACAGATGAAAAACAACCCAGTTTGCAAAGAAAATGCTTCCCATGTAATTTCAAAAAGAAACGTGAACAATATCATGAAATACAAGATTTGAAAGCTCCAATGCAAGACAGAACATGGGGATAAATTGAGTTAAAGAAACTCATTCTGGTAACAAAGGTAGAAGTCCTGTGGAACCTCAGTTGATAAACCCAACTGTTTTCGCAACCAAATGCTCAACGGATTCCAAAACCATCAGTTTTAGGAAAACCGACTCCTTTTTCAAATTCTCCTGAAATGAGAAGTTTTCAAACAAAACAGTCGGTTAATAAAACTAATGTGTCGGATGGTTTGTTTAAACCAGTCACTCAACAGAATTTGCCTCGGAATAGAAACCAAGCGGTTCGAAACACAAATGTGCTTAAACCAGGAATGTTTAGAATTGCCTCCACTACAACACAAACTAGAACACCACAGTTGCCTCATGCTTCTAGGAATACTAATCCTCACATGTCTAAATCTTCAGGAGTAATTCACACTACTAGTGTTAGCAGACCACAGCTTAAGTGCTATCAAGTTAAAGATAAGGTCGTGCCAAACAATAGTCATGTGAAGTTTCAAAAAAAGTCTGTAACTGCGTGTAATGACAGTTCAAAGTCCAGAACTTCGAATGAGAATGATGTTTGTGCTGAATGTGGAACATGCGTGTTTAATTCTAATCATGATCCTTTTTGGTTTTCTCGATACTTGAAAAGAACGTAATGCCTAGAACTAAAAGAAAGCCGAATTGTAGTTCCTATTAGGTGCTAGTAAACCCAAGAGAAAAATGATCGAAATGCTATTGCAACACCCCATAAAAATACATAGCATCAGATACGAACTATTCAGAAATCCAAGAGTTACTATAAGAAGTTGTATGAGAATACAAATCAGGAATGGAAATGGTGGATAGCTAAGAGATGTCCATCAGTTTATACATGGACACAAAAGCCGCTTAGGACCAACAAGATATGGATGCCTAAGATTAGGAAAGATGACGAATCAACAAGTATTAGTCCCACTATAGACATTGTCTCTAGGATAACTAATGTCTTGAAGATATCAAATTCCTTAGGATCCAATTTGTCCAGTGTTCCATCGTCCTCTAATTCTCTTGCAGATTGTACAACTCATCCTATTCATTGTTGACTCTGGATGCACAAAGAAATGACGTTTGAACACAGCAGTTCAAGCCTCGGTCATCAATGTCAAATGACGTTTGAACACAGCAGTTCAAGCCTCGGTCGTCAATGTCAAATGGTGTCTGCTGAAAATAACACTTCAGGCCCCGTTCCTCAATGTTCAAAAGACGTTTGATCGCAGCAGATCAAGCCTCGGTCTTCATGGCAATGATGTCTGATCACAACAGTTCAGACCTCGCACCTCAACGACAAGAGATGTCTGTTGAAAATGTCGCTTCAGGCCTCGTTCCTCAAGGACAAAAGGCGTCAGATTATGACAACTCTGACCCCGTGCCCCCAAGACAAAATGTTGTTCCTTCAGCAGAAAAGACAGATTCGTCACAACAAGGGTTAGAATTTCTCTTCAGTCCTTTACTTGAAGAATATTACAATCCAACACACGGTCTCGCTGAGGAAAACAACAATGATCAAGCACCGAATGCATCATTTCAAGAAGCTGAATTTATCAATCCTTTTTGTACACGAGTATAAGAAATTGGTGAGTCTTCCTCACGTAACATTGATAATACCGATGTGTATTCATTTCAACCACAGAGTCATGATTACCGATGGACCAGAGATCATCTATTAGAACAAGTTCGTGGAAATCCAACCATGTCAGTTCTAACAAGATGACAGATTGCCACAGATCCTGAAATGTGTATGTTCGCGCTCACGGTGAGTATTGTTGAACCGAAGAACATTAAGGAGGCAATGGCTGATTCTGCATGGATCAAAGCAATGCAGGATGACTTCATCAGATCGACAGACTAAAAGTCTGGGAACTAGTCGAAAAACCATTTGGCAAGATGATTATAAAGCTAAAGTGGTTATGGAAGAACAAAAAGGATGAAGATCAGACTGTAATTCGCAACAAAGCATGACTTGTAGCTAAAGGTTATGCTCAGGAAGAGGGTATTGATTTTGAATAATCATTTGCACCAGTTGCTCGCTTAGAAGCAGTTTGGATTTTTGTTGCCTACGCAGAACACAAGTCTTTTCCAATCTATCAGATGGACGTAAAAATGGCATTTCTTAATGGTCCACTGAAGGAGGAGGTTTATATTGCTCAGCCAGAAGGGTTCGTTGATCCAGATCATCCAGAAAAAGTCTACCTTTTGAGGCAAGCTTTGTATGGATTAAAGCAAGCTCCAAGAGCCTGGTATGATGAACTATCAAACTTCCTAATGTCCAAAGGCTTTACTAAAGGTACAATTAACCCAACTTTATTCAAGATAAAATACGGGGAGGATATTCTACTAGTACAGATTTACGTTGATGACATAATTTTTGGGTCCACAAACCCTAAATATTCAAAAAGATTTGAAAAGTTAATGCACAGTAGATTTGAAATGTCCTTATGGGGGGAGATTGAAAATTCTTTTTAGGACCTTCAGATCCACCAGTCCCAAAAGGTATTTTTTTTTCTTATCAATCCAGGCCAAGTTACGTCTTTAGAGATTCCATGAAAAAGCATAATTAGGGACAACTGTCACTCCTATGTTGTACACCACTGGCTACAAAACCCAAACTAGATGTAGATTTGAGTTGGAGAACCGTCGAACCAATCTGGATAGCATAATATGGACAATTGTCACTCCATTGGTACACCATTGGCTACAAAACCCAAACTAGATGTAGATTTGAGTGGAGAGCCCGTAGACCATGGAGGTTATCAAGCACGGCCACCTCAAAAGCACCTCAAGGAGGTTAAAAGAATCTTTAAATACCTAAAGGGTACCATTAACATGGGACTCTGGTATCCAAAGGATTCTGGCTTTGAACTAACAGCATTTTCAGACGCTGATCATGCGGGATGCCTTGATACTCGGAAAAGCACTTCTGGAGGGATACAGTTCCTTGGTGATAAACTTGTAAGTTGGATGTCAAAGAAACAAAACTGCACTGTAATGTCTTCAGCAGAGGCAGAGTACGTGGCGTTATCTGCAAGTTGTGCTCAAGTAATGTGGATGAGGACACAGCTTCAAGATTATGGCTTCAACTACAACAAAATACCGTTGTACTGCGACTCTCAGTCAGCCATAGCAATATCATGCAACCCCGTACAACATTCGCGAACAAAGCACATCCATACTCGGTATCATTTCATAAAGGAACAGGTTAAAAATGGTATAATTGAATTATATTTTGTCAGAACTGAATACCAATTAGCTGACATGTTTACCAAAGCCCTTCCTGAGGATCGGTTTAAGTATCTTGTCAGAAGGATTGGTATGAGATGTTTGACTCCAGCTGAACTGGAGGTTCTGACAAATGAGACTGCTTGATATCATCATCAAACATCACCATGTACATATTTTTGAGAAAAGCAAAATACAAAAATATAAAACTTCAAAAAGAAAATACAAAATCAGAAAAACAGAAAATTTCCAAAAAGATTCTTCTCGACATGTCTCTTGGAATCGATAACATTTACGTGCTTAGAAATGTCGATTAACATTGACACGGGTGTGTAAATGAAGTTCGAGCGAGAGTTGCAAATAGTTTCAAAACATGTCATTTCTAATTTTCTAAATGGCTTATGTGCAAATGTCAGTACATAACCCGGACTTCAAATAAAGGAAGGTTTATAACTTATCCTCATTCTGGTGAATGTTTGATGACTATTCAAGATACACTTGGACTCTTTTTCTATGATCCAAGGATGAAACACCAGAAGTTCTCAAAGACTTTCTCACGATGATTCAACGCAATCTTCAAGCTCAAGTTATTAGTGTCCGTACTGACAAGGCAGGATATTCTTGAACAAGACACCCCATGCCTAATACAAAGAAGAAGGCATTGCACATCAAACTCCCACTCCTCGAACACCCTGAACATAACGGCGTTGTTTCAAAAAAAACAAAAAAAATATATATATATATAAAAAAAAATATAAAAAAGAAAGAAGGAACCTACTTTTGGTTGAGGCTGCTCCGAACGATGCATACAGCTTCTAAGCTCCATTATCATTTTTGGGCTGAAGCAGATGCAACCGCAGTGCTTATACTAGAACAGATCAATCATCACTACCACTCATGAAAATATGGCATATCACATCATAAATGACAGGAAACCTTCAATAAAAACATCTTCACATCTTTGGTTTGCACTTGCTACATAACTAAAGATGGGAAAATCAAGGATAAGATGAAAGGAAAAAGGGGATCCATGTGTCATGGTGGTACACTTTTACTCAGTCGAAGGGACATCATGTTTACACAAGCGAAACACGCTTAATAGTTGAGTCCATTCATATCAAGTTTGATGAAATCAAAGAGATGATGTCTGATCACAACAGTTCAGACCTCGCACCTCAACGACAAGAGATGTTTGTTGAAAATGTCTCTTCAGGCCTCGTTCCTCAAGGACCAAAGTCGTCAGATTAGACAACTCTAACCACGTGCCCCCCAAGACAAAATGTTGTTCCCTTCAGTAAAAAGACAGTATTCGTCAAATCAAGGGTTAGAAAAAACAAATTATTTTTTCCCCCTCTTCAGTCCTTTACTTGAAGAATATTACAATCCAACACACGGTCTAGCTGAGGAAAACAACAATGATCAAGCACCGAATGCATCGTTTCAAGAAGCTGAATTTGTCAATCCTTTTTGTACGTGGGTACAAGAAATTGGTGAGTCTTCCTTACCAACATTAGATAATACCGATGTGCATATCATTTCTACCACAAAAGTCATGATTTCCGATGGACTAGAGATCATCCATTAGAACAAGTTCGGGAAATCCAACCGATGCCATTTCAAACAAGACTACAGCTTGCCACAGATCCTGAAATGTTGTTGTTCGTGCTCATGTGAGTATTGTTGAACCAAAGTAACATTAAGAGGCAATGGCTATTTCTTGCATGGATCGAAGCAATGCAGGATGAAATCTTCATCATTCGACAGACTAAAAGTCTGGATAGTACGACAACCTTTGGCAGGCAAGATGATTATAAAGCTAAAGTGGTTATGGAAGAACAAGAAGGATGAAGATCAGACTGTAATTCGCAACAAAGCACGACTTGTTGCTAAAGGTTATGCTCAGGAAGAGGGTATTGATTTTGAAGAATCATTTGCTCCAGTTGCTCGCTTGGAAGCAGTTCGGATTTTTGTTGCCCACGCAGCACACAAGTCTTTTCCAATCTATCAGATGGACGTGAAAACGGCATTTCTTAATGGTCCACTGAAGGAGGAGGTTTATGTTGCTCAGCCAGAAGGGTTCGTTGATCCAGATAATCCGGAAAAAGTCTACCTACTGAGGAAAGCTTTGTATGGATTAAAGCAAGCTCCAAGAGCCTGGTACGATGAACTATCAAACTTCCTGATGTCCAAAGGCTTTTCTAAAGGTACAATTGACCCAACTTTATTCAAGATAAAATACGGGGAGGATATTCTACTTGTGCAGATTTACGTTTGAGTGACAAATTTTTTAGGTCTGACAACCCTAAATATTCCAAAAAGAATTTAAAACTTAATGCACAGTAGATTTGCAAAGTCCTTTAATGGGGGAGATGAAATCTTTTTAGGACTTCAGATCCACCAGTCCCCAAAAGGTATTTTTATCAATCCAGGCAAGTACGACATTAGAAATTCTGAAAAAGCATAATAATGGGACAATATGTCCACTCCATTGGTACCTCCCATGGCTACAAAACCCAAACTAGATGTGATTTGAGTGGGAGAACCCGTGAGACCCAATCTGATTATCGTAGTAAAATTGGTCACACATGTACTTTACATCATAGACAGACTTAGTGCAAGCAGTATGCTATTGTACACGTTATCAAGCACGACCAACTCAAAAGCACCTCAAGGAGGTTAAAAGAATCTTTAAATACCTAAAGGGTACCATTAACATGGGACTCTGGTATCCAAAGGATTATGGATTTGAACTAACAGCATTTTCAGACGCTGATCATGCCGGATGCCTTGATACTCGGAAAAGCACTTCTGGGGGGATACAGTTCCTTGGTGATAAACTTGTAAGCTGGATGTCAAAGAAACAAAACTGCACTGCAATGTCTTCAGCAGAGGCAGAGTATGTGGCGTTATCTGCAAGTTGTGCTCAAGTAATGTGGATGAGGACACAGCTTCAAGATTATGGCTTTAACTACAACAAAATACCGTTGTACTGTGACTCTCAGTCAGCCATAACAATCTCATGCAACCCAGTACAACATTCACGGACAAAGCACATCCATACTCGGTATCATTTCATAAAGGAACAGGTTGAAAATGGTATAATTGAATTATATTTTGTCAGAACTGAATACCAATTAGCTGACATATTTACGAAAGCCCTTCCTGAGGATCGGTTTAAGTATCTTGTCAGAAGGATTGGTATGATATGTTTGACTCCAGCGGAACTGGAGGTTCTGACAAATGAGAGTGCTTGATATCATGATCAAACATCACCATGTACATATTTTTGAGAAAAGAAAAATACAAAAATATAAAACTTCAAAAAGAAAATACAAAAATAGAAAATCAGAAATTTTCCAAAAAGAATCTACTCGACATGTCTCTTGGAATCGATAACATTTACGTACTTAGAAATGTCGATTAACATTGACACGGGTGTGTAAATGAAGTTCGAGCGAGAGTTGCAAATAGTTTCAAAACATGTCATTTCTTATTTTCTAAATGGCTTATGTGCAAATGTCAGTACATAACCCTGTCTTCAACTAAAGGAAGGTTTATAACTTATCCTCCCAACGAGAAAATTAACGTTTCTCGGTCTTGAGCTGTTCTTACAAGACATTCAATGTTTTACTCAAGAAAAGAAAGTGTACGTTTCAGGTGCGCTTACCTTACCGTTAGAAGAGAAAGTCCCGACTAACATCTGGTTTTTTCAAAAAGTTTGAACATGAATTTTTTCAAGAATTTCTCGATGACAATTCATAATCTTTCAAAATTGTGTGTTCAACACTCCAACCCTCACAATGTTTTCAAAAGACAACAATTTCTCAATTGGTCCTATTTTTGAGGGGGGGTTTTTCGAAAAACAAAGTTTTAATGTTTTTGGATACATCAACAACGACAATTCTTATGTATTCAAAACATTATCAAAATGTTCCAAACCATTCATGCTGATAATATTTTCTCCCACGGAATTTTCAAGACATATTTTAATCACAAGGTATTTCAAAAACTAAGTGTTTATTATTTAAAATAAGGGGAGAAAATGTAATTAAAATATGATCTAATCGACTCAATGTGCTGAACAGTAAGAAAAGGTTTTATGGTTCGATCTTATACCCAACAACATCTTAATTTCATGACGATTCTGAAGTAATAAGGTGGTTAGGTTAGGAATCAATCCTATGATCCAACCAGAACCGGAGGATCTACCCAAGGATAATCCAAAGTTAGAAATAGCAGTCCTTAGGTATGATTGGAGATGAATGTATATGGGAATAATGCCGACTAAGATTGAGCTAACACTGGAACAATCACAACAAGGTGTTAGTAATGACGTCTTGGTAAGCATTGAAGGCGTTGAAGAATTAAAAAGAAATGTATGGATAAAGGGTCTAAAGAAAGAAGCCCTCCACACAACTTAAGGCAGAAACCGGGTCAATACATATGCTGTCAGAATCACAAGTTGATTGCTGACATTGAAAACGACATCATGGACCCAGTGATGCAATGCACAACCCTTCCCAGCCATTCGGGTTTCTCTCAACAGAAACTTGTCTCATTTGTCACGGAGATACACAAGTTATCTATTGACATCTCACTCCGAGATTGTTGATATTGAATAGGTGGCAATATGCTCCAGCCTCCGAGTCTAAAACCAAAAGTGCCACTAATCGATCTATATCCAGAGATCAATCTAAATCTCGTTTTTAGGAGAAAGAGGGGGGGGGGGGGGGGGTTGGAGCACATTCCATTTCAAACACTAAGAGCTGAATAAATTGTTGAACATCATCAAGTTCACAAGCTGTTATCAAGAGTCCTACGCAATATCATTGTGATATTTGCCAGAACATTCAGAGTGATACTCTTTAGTATTCACAATGACGAATGGAAATCCTTCCAGTGTCATCATCAAACAGCACTGCGGTAGGTGACTTACGAGATTCTATATGAATCAAACTTGTGACAACTGGATATCGATTTGGTCCAGTAAATGAATTGACGGTTGATGAATTTTGATAAAAACATGACACTCTCGATGTGTTACAAAAACTCTTTAACGAGTGACACGTCGATTGATTTTCAAATCAATTTTCTCGTTTATCACTAACGTAAACCTGCAGGTCAAACGGTGGTAACGGCAACCTCAATCCCATTCAAATGCTCAATCTACGAAGACATACTATCTAGAAAGCTCAAGATTGAAAGACAAAGACTTCCGCTAACTCTGATTTGAAGCTTTCAAGATAATGCAAAAGTATGAGCATGTTGGTCAAAGACTCAAGATGGCATAGACGATAAAGACAATGACGAAGGCTCAAAGTCAAGATCACAAAGCATGAAGGAACAAGCCTACAACAAAGAACAAAGAGAAAGACCAATGTTGGGAAATAGATTGTAACAGATTTAATACTGGTAGTATAACAGTTAAGTCTAGTAGTAATAGTTAGTTATGATAGTATTGAGTTAATACTGGCAGTACTAAGTTAGTACTGGTAGTCTTAGTAGTACTAGAGTTAGTACTGGTAATAGTTAGTTAAGT
>BQNB010173923.1:0-13312 GCA_026074375.1 Tanacetum coccineum
TCTTATTCTGTCACTCTTTTCAGCTTATTTTAGTGCTTATTTGTGATTTATAAAAAAAGTGTTTTCATAAAAAGTGCTTATTTTTTAGTCTTTTAAAAAGTTGTAAAAAAATGGCAAGTAAAAAACATTTGGGAATTGAGGGAAGCCAAGGGTGAGCAGGACTCGAACCCGAGACCTCTACCCCAATTCAACCAAATGTTTTATACACAAAATACACTACCACTTGCCCTGGGGTCTTTTTCGACTTTATCTTGCAATATTAATCTTTTATACACGTTTTGGCTCTTTTGGCTTATAAGCCGTTTTTAGCTTATTTCACAGCTTATTTGATTAGCTATTTTTCCCAGCTTATTTTCATTAGATTCTTCATTGTTCAAGCTACTTTTGCTAATTTTTTCAGATTTTTATTAAATAGTTTAGTATTTTTAAACATTTAATTTTATTAAAATCATTTTTAATTCATAAAAAATTATAAAAAAGTCAAAAAAATATAATTCTTTTTTAAAAAATTTTCTTTTATCAGATAGAACTTAGGAAAATTAGATTTGCTTTTCTAGGGTTAAAAATGCAAAATTTGATTTTTTTTAAGCCCTAATCGCTTCCGTTTTTGGTCTAGTTTTTTTTGTTCTAGCATTTTAGTTAATTAGGACTTATAAAAGCTAAAAAGATCATTTTAGAACTTAATTTTGATAATTTAGGGTTTTTAGGTCACATTTTAGGATTCCCGGTTTGCGTTTTTAGTTTAAATTTGTGTGCCGTAATCATTTTTAGTTTAAATTGCCTTAATTTTCCCGTAGTTTTAGAAATCCAATCATAATCTTGTTCCATTAAAGCATCGATTATCAACACGACTCTCGACTTTCCAATTGCATTCCTCGTTGGGTATAACGACCGCGGAATCAGACTTCCGGTTTTACATTATTCATCATTCTGCCATATCATATTTCGCATCGTACTTATTTTTGGTTTCATATAAAGAGGATTTATATAAACTTGTGCTTGTGCAGGTCATGGTTGCTCTTGTTATTTCTATTTCGTTTGATACATCTAAGGAGAGTGTGGGTTCTCATGCCCCATGAGTGATTCTCTTTGGTGCTATTCCTGCTATTATCCATGAGGTTCTTGTTGTTCCAGCTGACCCTATAGTTACACCGGAGGTGGGGACAGTTTCAGTCGTCTCACCTGCCGGGGTACTTGATTTAGTGGATTATTGACCTTCTTCTGATTCTGATCCATTAGAGGATTCTTTACCTCCCGTACCAGACTTGCCATTGGTTTCGCCCTTTTTGTGTTCTGATGACTCAGAGGCGGACGGTGAGTCCGAGCCTGCTGAGCAGAGACCCGTATCGTCATCTCGTGATACTCTTGCACCATTATCAGAGTTTCCTCATGCACCTGTTGTTGCCTCACCCGGGATTCATCGACGTTCAGCGACTCTTGTCCGACCCGGTGAGGCTATTCCTTTCGATCGACCTTATCGGACCCACCTCAATAAGCCGCGTAAGTTTTTGTTTGCGAGGAAGAGAGTTAGACCCATTCCTGCTCGTAGACTTGCATGGAGACGTGTATCTCATCATTTATCGGATCGTCATTCTTCACCAGACTCATCTTATTCTAGTGCACCTTCAGATCATTCTTTATCCGGACATACACCATTAGACACCACCGATGCTGATTCATCTACACCACAGAGATTTGTTTATCGATCACTTGCTAGGAATCCATGACATAGTGAGGCTTTTAGACGTTGGAGGTCTGCACCATTGTCTACCCCTTACCCACCGACTACATTAGAGTCATCCTTAGGTTTATCTTCTGAGAGGTCATTAGATTCATCTTCACCTTATTCTAGGCCATCTCACAAGAGATGTAGGTTGCCTACTGCTTCGGTACCATCACCTACTCATGTTTCGAGGATGATAGCCCCTACTCCTGCTGATCTTTTACCACCTCGCAAGAGGTTTATAGATTCATACTCACCAGAGGATAGCGGAGACGAGCATATGGAGGTAGATATTGCTGATGCAGAGGCTGTTGCAGATATAGGTATTAGTGAGGGAGTTGTAGCTCACCCTAAGGATGGCGTAGGTATGGGATTTCAGATTGCTGCTAATGATGTTAGGGAGGATGATGAGGAGTTTGAGGCAGAGGCTAGTGCGGCAGACACGAGAGAGATCGTTGTAGATCCATTGGCTATTGGTGATAGTTCTGAGTCTTTTAGAGGAGGAATACCTGATCTTAAGGATACTATTTATGATATAATTCACTACATGTCAGAGGTTCATATTGATAGGATTATTAAGATTGAGACCACTCAGAGATAGTTGGAGACTAGTCAGATGGTAGCTAGTAGAGAGCGAGCTAGTTTGGTTAAGAGGATTGGGAGTTTGATATTGGAGTACCTAAAGGTTCGAGCTATGTTGAGTATAGAGAGAGATCGGATTAACAGTATTCGTTGGCACATGGCACTTTTACAGGAGGAGTTTCTTCAGGTTCGTAGGGATCGTGATGATACTCAGAGGAGACTTAGGAGGTTGGAGTTGTATGTTGAGAGACATTTAGGTTTTCGCCCTTAGACTAGTAGTACCATGATCATGTAGGACGTTAGACTGATGGTTAGGTCTAGATGTTGGTAGTAGAAATAATCATAAATCATGTACCTATTTTGGGTTGGTTGTAACCGAATTATGCTTTTATTCGTGAAATGAAAAGCTTGTTTTGATTCTCTCGCGTATTCATCTATATTGTTATTTACTTGTTCTGGCAAAACATGTTCTATTGTATTTTCTATATAAACCTTATTTACCATTTAAAATGGCTATACCTCGTATCGAATCTCATCGTGCGTTATGTCTTGTGACATAGAACAATGACTATCACTCGCTCTGGTATGACCCCTAAAGCAATCGAAGATCTCGTTAACCGGCGTATGGAAGAAGCGTTGGCTGCTTATGAGGCGACCCATTCCACCAATGCTCTTGAGGCTGAGAATCAAAGCCAAAACGGCAGTGACGGCGATAATGGAAATGGTGAGAATGGAAATGGTGAGAATGGAAATGGTGGAAATGGAAATCCAAATGAGAATGGTAGAGGTGATAGACCTGTTGCTAGAGAATGCACATATCAGGACTTCATGAAGTGTCAACCACTCAACTTTAAGGGAACGGAAGGAGTTGTCGGGTTGATAAGGTGGTTTGAGAAGATGGAAACAGTGTTCCATATCAGCAACTGCCCAGAGAAGTCCCAAGTTAAGTATGCTACTTGCACACTGTTAAACAGTGCACTAACTTGGTGGAACTCACATAAGAGGACTATTGGGACTGAGGCTGCATTTTCCATGTCATGGAGAGAGCTCATGAAGCTAATGACTGAAGTGTACTGCCCAAGGAATGAGATTCAGAAAATGGAAACTGAACCGTGAAGAACAATGATTTGGCGGCTTATACTCAAAGATTCCAAGAGCTTACTATGTTGTGCACCAAGATGGTTCCTGAGGAAGAGGACCGAGTTGAGAGGTATATTAGAGGTCTCCTGGATAATATCCAGAGTAATGTAATTGCTGCAGAGCCCACGAGACTCCAAGATGCTATTAGGATTGCCAAAAACTTAATGGACCAAAAGTTGAAAGGTTATGCTGTGAAAAACGCTGAAAATAAAAGAAGGTTAGAGGTCAATCAGAAAGACAACCATGGTCAGCAGCCACCATTCAAAACGCCAAATCTAGGAGGTCAGAATGTGGCAAGAGCCTATACGGCTGGCAACAATGAGAGGAAACTTTATAATGGACTGTTGCCTATAACAGGTGTAAGCTTCACCATAAAGGACCATGTACAGTGAGATGTGGGAAGTGTAACAAGGTTGGGCATTTGACCCGGGATTGTAAGGTCACAATATCCACTACTTCAACTCAGAGGGGTCAAGTAGTGAATTAGAGGGTCGTGACTTGTTTTAAGTGTGGAAGGCTAGGACACTACAGAAGTGATTGCCCAAGTTGAAGGATCAAAACAGAGGAAACAAAGCTGGAAACAAGAATGGAGTTGGTGGCGCAAGAGGGAAAGCATATGTGCTAGGTGGAGGAGACGCTAACCCCGATTCAAATGTCATCAAGGGTACGTTTCTTCTCAACAATCATTATGCTTTCATACTATTCGATTCGGGTGCCGATAGAAGTTTCGTATCGACTACATTTAGTACTTTGCTTGATATAACCCCAGATACGTTAGACGTTAGCTATGTTGTTAAATTAGCCGACGAAAGAATTTCTAAAACCAATACCGTGCTTAGAGGTTGTACGTTAGGATTATTAGGTCACCCATTCAGTATTGACCTAATGCCGGTAGAACTTGGAATCTTTGACGCCATCATCGGCATGGATTGGTTAGTAAACCATTATACGGTGATCGTTTGCGATGAGAAGGTCGTGCGAATTCCCTATGGAGATGAAGTTTTGATAGTCTAAGGTGATAGAGGCAGTAGAAGAGAGAATTAGAAGTTGAACATTATATCATGCACAAAAACTCATAAGTATGTTGAGAAAGGATGCCTAATTTTTCTGGCACAAGTAACGAAGAAGGGAACCAGAGACAAGTCTGAGGAGAAGTGACTTGAGGACGTGTCAACTATACGGGACTTTCCGGAGGTCTTTCCAGAGGACTAACCTGGATTACCGCCAACGCGACAAGTTGAATTTCAAATAGACTTCGTCCCTGGTGTTGCACCTGTAGCAAGAGCTCCGTATAGATTAGCACCGTCAGAATTGCAAGAATTGTCTACTCAATTACAAGAACTTTCTGACAAGGGATTTATAAGACCGAGTTCCTCACCTTGGGGAGCCCCAGTCTTGTTTGTCAAAAAGAAAGATGGATCTTTTCGGATGTGTATCGATTACCATGAACTGAACAAGTTGACGGTGAAAAACTGATATCCACTTCCGAGAATCGACAACCTGTTTGATTAGTTGTAAGGATCAAGAGTCTACTCTAAGATCGACATGAGATCTGGTTATCACCCACTCAGAGTTCAAGAGGAAGACATTCCAAAGATAGCATTTAGGACACGCAATGGTCATTATGAGTTTTAAGTGATGCCATTTGGACTGACCAACGCATTGGCGGTAATCATGGATCTGATGAATCGAGTGTGCAAACCGTACCTAGATAAATTCGTGATTGTTTTTATTGATGACATCTTGATCTACTCCAAGAGCAAAGAAGAGCACGCAGAACACCTTAAGTTAATTTTGGAGTTACTTAAGAAGGAGGAATTATACGCCAAGTTTTTGAAGTGTGAATTTTGGCTGTCGAATGTATAATTTCTTGGTCACGTGACTGATAGTGAGGGCATTCACGTAGACCTGGCTAAGATTGAGTCAATCAAGGATTGGGCATCGCCCAAGACTCCGACAGAGATTCGTCAATTTCTAGTTCTTGCTGGCTATTACCGACGATTTATCGAAGGTTTCTTAAAAATTGCCAAGCCTATGACGAAGCTGACTCAAAAGAACGTGAAGTTTGATTAGAGTGAAAAGGCAGAAGCTGCATTTCAACTGTTGAAGCAGAAGTTGTGTAGTGCACCAATTTTGGCTTTACCCGAAGATAGTGAAAACTTCGTGGTTTACTGTGATGCTTCTCGTAAAGGATTAGGCGCAGTTTTGATGCAAAGGGAGAAGGTCATAGCCTATGCGTCACGCCAACTTAAGGTTTATGAGAAGAATTACACTACACATGACTTAGAGCTTGGATCTGTAGTGTTTGCTCTCAAAATGTAGAGACATTATTTGTATGGCACAAAATGCGTTGTGTTCACTGATCATAAGAGTTTGCAACATATTCTAGATCAGAAAGAGTTGAACATGAGACAACGTAGATGGTTAGAGCTGTTGAGCAACTACAACTGCGAGATTCGTTATCATCCGGGAAAAGCGAACGTGGTGGCGGATGCCTTGAGCCAAAAGGAACGGATTAAGCCACTATGAGTTCGAGCTTTGGCTTTGACGATTGGTCTGAACCTTCCTGTGCAAAATTTAAACGCTCAAGTGGAGGCGAGTGCTGTTGGAACGTTATGCTTGAGGAATAGAAGTTAGATACCCTGTTTTGGTGACTTAAGAGAGATGATTATGCACGAGTCGCATAAGTCAAAATATTCAATTCATCCTGGATCGGACAAGATGTATCAAGATTTAAAAAAAATGTATTGGTGGCCGAATATGAAGGCAGAGATTGCCACCTACATCAGTAAATGTTTGACATGTGCCAAAGTCAAGGCCGAATACCAAAAACCATCTGGTTTGTTGGTTCAACCTGTGATCCCAGTATGGAAGTAGGAGAACATTACTATGGATTTCGTTACTAAGTTGCCAAAGACATCGTCTGGTCAAAATACAATTTGGGTAATTGTTGACCAACTCACAAAGTCTGCTCATTTCTTACCAATGAAGGAAACCGACTCAATGGAGAAGTTGACGAGACAATACTTGAAGGAAGTAGCCAAGACAATGGCTGTGCCGTGGTTTCGATTATTTTGAGTCGGACAGTAAAATTTACTCTCATTTTAGAAATCGTTGATAAAAAGCCTAGGTACTCAGTTGGATCATGAGTACGGCTTATCCCATCAAGACTGAATGGTCAAATATGTGAGAGAACCATCCAAATGTTAGAGGACATGTTACGTGCTTGTGTGATTGATTTTGGAAAAGGTTGGGATAGACACCTACCTTTGGTGGAGTTTTCCTACAACAACAGTTATCACAGAGTATCAAAGCTGCACCGTTTGAAGCTCTTTCTGGTGAAAAATATCGATCGCCTAATTTATTGGGTTAAGGTTGGCGATGCGAAAACTTGAGGGGGGGGGGGGGTTTTAAATAGTTTACATGTTTGTTTTTACGTTTTCAAAAGTTTACTTTCAAAAATCTATAGACTCCGAGTTATATGTTCAAACCATCAAATCCAAATATGAACAATCAATAATTATCTAAACTAAAAACACGATAACAACAATTACTAATGTAAAGGACAAGAAAGACACAACAAATACCATGACACCAAGATTTTATAGGGTTCGACTACGAAGCCACCATCTTACGCCCTACTCCACTTCCCGAGTATCCCGACTCGAGAATTACTATGTCAACAAGCTCCCTATTAGGCGGAGAAAAACTGTTTACACGTCGCTTACGTTAATTTTTGACACATAAGCTAAATGTCGAGTCCTATCTTAGCTAGAACCAATCTACCACTTCACAAGATATACACACTCACAAGATCTACACTTTATCGGATCCTACACAGTATCTGATCACACAAATACACAAGAAGTAAATACAATAGAGGTTTGGTATTAGAAGAAGAAGAGGAGAGATCACTAATTAACACTTGTTTCTTGCCGAATAGAGTGTCTTCCTTGGGCACTTGAATAAGGAAGGAAAGATGAGAGGAGATATTCGATCCTTTGAAACAAAGATCTAGTATGTTTAGTGATCAAGATATTTAGTGAGAGAAAGAAGGTTTAGAGAGAGAAAAAAAGACTGAAAAAATTCGTGTAAAGAGGAATGTTTTTCTGCTGGGAAGGCAAGGGAATCCCAACGGCTCTCTAGGGGCGGTCCTGGCCGGTCCCTTATATATAAGGGGCCGCCAGGCTTATAAGGGGGTCGCCGCCTAGACTCCGCTCCTTTTTTTGTCATTTTGTGGGGCAGGTTTGTATCTGGTATAGAAGCTTCCGTTTTGGGGGAAAAATTTGAATTTCAAATTTTAAGTTTTTAATAAAACTTTTTATTTTAATTAGAAAATATTTTGTAAATGTATTTTTGAGAAAATACTTTTGTAGAATTAAAAGTGAGGATTAAGAGAAAAATATATTTTTTTGATCACTAATCATGCTTAATTGATTTGTTTGTTCATACCTTAAGTGATCACTAATCTTAGAAATGAAATTTTACATTTAATAATTTATAAACGTTTATTTTTATTGTAAACATTTTTACATTTTGTTATTATCAAAACGTTTTGAGAGGTCAAAAAAAAATCTAAATAACGTTTTTATGCATTATTTGATTAACAAATCTCCTCCTTGTTGATGGTTGACAAAATCTTAAACTCCTTTAAAATAAAATGAAAGATGTCAATTATTAAATGTGTTATGGTTTTCATTTCTCCTTTTTTGTCGTATTCAAAAAAGAATGATCGTCGAGTTGTTGAAGGAAGAAAAAAATTAACGATATCAAGACTCCCCCTTGTTAGGGACAATGGATTCGTTTACAAAATTGTTTGCTTACAAAACAAAGGTTAAAGTACAGTGCAAGACAAATATCTTTCAAGTTAACACATAATATATATAAATTATCAAAAGAAGAGTTTCATTCCACCAACAAGAAATTCATACATTAGCGCATTCAATTAATACATTCATGCAAGATAAAACTAGAACTAATATAAGATAAAGAGAAAAACTACTACATAAGTCTTAAATGATTCATGATTCATAGAGAATGACTTTTTACGGCAAACTGTTTGGGGTTCACATTTATGGAAAAACATTTAGTATTTGTAGGTGGTGGTGGCAAGTGTGAGGTAATTTGCCGTAGTACGAAGATATTCAAGATGACAAACATGATATTATTTTATCTCTTGGGTGAAGAAAAGGTTTTGGTTGTGAGAATAACATATGGAAGTTGACCCATGATAGTCATGATAGTTGTAGAAGTAAAAGGGATGACCCATGATCGGTGGTTGAGGTGTGGATGAGACGGTTAGTGATGGTAGTGTCATGATTAATTCAAGAAGGCTCCCTAGTGATTGGGGACAAAGAAGAAAGTGTGATATCCAAGGAAGGATGACTTTGAAGTGGTTGAGGATTTAGAGGTCTAGGAGGAACATCCAAAATGTTGTCAAGCAAGGGGTTCAAGTGATGAGGAGAAGTTGGTTCATGTGAAGATGGTGGTGAAATTTGAAGTTTTGAGTGAAAGGAAGAAGATGTGTTTTCTTGACTTGATGATGTTTGATTAGTGGATGTGGATTTTGATGGTGCATTTGGAGGAGTTGGAGATGAGGAGGTTGTTGTAGGAGAAGATGTGGTGGTGATATCTTCATCACTAGATATATTGACAAATATTTGTCTAGGAGGGATTATGGTGAGTTTGATTTTCTTAGAAGGATTAGATGAGGAAGCATTGGTGGAATTCATGGTAGAATGAGGTGATGAAGATGATGATAGAAGAGAGTTCATGATTTAAGGTGGAAGAGATGGATTGAAGAAGTAAGGCATGGGGTTTGAAGTTTTAGATTCGAAAAGGTGTTTGTCAAAATGCAGAAATTATAGTTGTGCCTAGATGGGATAGTGATCAACTGCATAGAAATTCAAAAGGTCACAGTAGAAGAATTCGTTACCTCTAATGGCGGTCCCTTAATTACCCGGCGGTCCTATATATATTGGGGGGCCGCCCAGTATTTTAGGGGGCCATTTTCTGGAGACAGAAAACTTTTTCTAGAATTTCCTGATATGCTTGTATTTAAAAATTTCTAAATTTCCCTTTTTCAGTCAATCCTATCTCATCATGAATCATCTAATACTTATTATCCAACTTTACAATATCAACTATCTTGAGTTTTATGAGGGATAGCAACTGTAGGCAAATTTTATCAAAAGATAAGCATGCATAATATCATATATATAGCAAAGAGTCTATCGAGGTGCATGCAAGCATTGGTTTAGGATGATAAAATCGAAAGATCATCCATGGCAAGCTAAGTTGCCCATACTAAGTACTAAGTTACTAATGAGTAGAAGAGATTAAACTCCTAAGCACTCATGATTAGTAAATAATATAGATAATAATGTCATAACGCAATTCCATTTATTGCTCACTTTTTTCATGTTTCTCTTACAACTTTAAGACACTTTCTGATTGAGCCTTACTCCACACGTTTGCTATCTCGTAATTGCACTTGGAGGTTGATGATTGTGGTTTGGCGGGTTGGTTTGGCGGGTGTAAAATAGTTCAAAGTGAGGGTCAATGTTAGGTGGGTTTTGAAAGACTTAAGGAACTTGATTGGTTAAAGAATTGACATAACGAATGGGGGAAGGAGTGCTTGCACGCGAGGTCCCTTCGTCATTCCCATCGTTATTATCATCGTTGAGATGATGATGGTTGATCGAAGGCGGAAGAAGAAGAAGTGGAATGACGACCTTTTCTCATGCCACGATCCCTTCTTGGTTTTCGCTCTAGTTAAGCGGCAAGAGGAGTCATGACACGATTATACAAGACATAGGACTCGTTATTCAACTCGGGATATTCATTCATGATGAATGTAAACAAATGGGTTAATAGCATACCATAGGGTAGAATTAACCTCTTTTGTTTAGTAACCCACTCTATTTATTTTGCCATGAAATAGGCAAGGTTGAATCTTTCAGAGTGTACAACACAATAAAGCATATAACAAAGACATGCAGGAACATGATCCCGATTACCCCCCAGACAAACGACGTTTTCTCTGATGATTTCCTCTAAAGGTTTCAGGGTTGGCTCAATTTCACGAGTTAGAACTTGATATTCAAGAACATCACTTTCTTCCTCATGACGGATGCGAGAGACTTGACCATCTCGATCAGTTTGAATAGACGAAATGATGTCCTCAATGGAAGGAAGGTTGGTTTGATATGGATCATCCGAAGGGATACCATATTGTTGAAACAATGACTATGGATACTATGTGTTAATGTGGAATCTTAACACAAGTACTAAGAAGAACAATGAACAATGCAATAAACAACTTTATTAAAAGTGTTCTTGAGGGATCTACAGTTGCTTAACTATGATATTTGATTGCAAATGCTTTGTTAATCTATATATTCAATACCACATGTTAACTATTCAATGTGATCTTTTTATATACTAAGGATAACCCTAAAAGGCTTACAAAATCTTTATCTAAAATATCTCATAAATATCTTTTAATATCTTCTCAATGGTACTAACTAACTTTCTACTAACGGTACTAACTAACTACAGTAATAACTATTTTTGTACTGTCGGTACTAAGTATAACTGACTGTACTAACTATTTGTATGTCTTTGGTACTAAGTTAGAAAATTAATCCTAACAATCCTTCCCGTAAACATGAAGGTAAACTATTTTAACTTCACGTTTCATCAATCCTTTAAGCTTATTTTTATTGCACAGAGGATGTATCAAACTTTCTTTTATCATTTCTTAATCTGTACACTCTATCCTTCTTAGCAGCAACTTTTCTTTTCAGCTTTTCAGTAAAATCTTTTAGATACACGCAACATCTTGTTACCTAGAATCCAACTAAGTTGGCTTTGTAGTTTTAGGCAAAATACCAGCCAGTAACGGATTTGATGTTCTTTACAGTAGCAGTTTGCTCTGGATAGATAAAACTCTTCAATTCTAAAAAGAATATGGTGAGTTAATTAAACTTACATTTTGGGTAAACTATCAAACCATCAAACGGATTTGATTTGTCTTTCCAAATACCATTTGTGTTTGGACTATCCTAATGCTTCATTGTTCATAACATGGTGCATTGATAAACATATAGTTTTTAGCAAAACTATCAGCTTATCACTAACGATTTGTGTAGTATTTACCAGGAACTGGTTGATCTCGGGGACTAGCCAACTTATTCACCAGAAGCAAGGTGAGTTGTTTACCCTACAATTTTTGAGTAAATGTAACATAAAGGATTGATAAAAGGTCTTTACCTCAAGCCGTTTTTTCTTGTGGACTAGCCATTCTTATGCTGTTAAGCCATGGTGAATTGATACCACTTTGTTATGTGGTGGTTCTGCCAACACTCAATCCTTCTTACTTCAATCAGTTTATTCTTTAGATTCCTAATTCAGCAAAGTACCATCATGATAAATTTATCAATTCCAATGCCATATTACTTTCTTCTTGGACTCTAATTTTAGCTTTAGCATTTTGCACCCACTCATTTCCTTTTTAATTCAAAACATGTTTCTTGTCCCTTGTATCGTGTGAGCTCAGCGGTCAATTTATCATTCGCAGCCTTTGCTTCGCGATTGATTGTTTAGCCAATTTTACATGATAATCATAATCTCTTATTAAATGACTAAAACTACCACAGACAAAACATGCTCTTTTAGTAAACCCATGCCCCAACTCTTTGTTGTTAACCTTAGGTTTTTGACTATGTGTAGACTGATTCTTAACATTTTCCCTAGGTGTTTTTACTTGCTTGTTAGCAAAACTAGGTGTATCAAGTCCTTTAGTTTGTACAGACACATACTCAACATCCCTATCTGATTCATACTCCTCAATGATAGGAGCATCAGACCAGACCTTAGGTTGAACTTCTATATTTGATTCATTGGCAATTGGTTCAGACACTAATTCAGAAGGTTCTGTACTAATGTTAGAGTCATAGGTATCAAGTTCAGTTGTTTGAGATTCAGATTCACCAAATATCAAAGATTCACTTGGTTGAGTCTTTTCTGGACCATATGTATATTGTGAGTCATCTATTTCAATATCAGGTCCAGAGGGCATATAATTCCCTGTCATGGGTGGGGGTACTGCTTGCATTTCACATGTTTTAACAAGCCTTTTATGCAAAGGTGGATTTTCAAAATCACTTTTATTGCTCTTAAAGACACTTTGCGAAACTTCATTTTCATAACTCAAAATCCCACTATATCTGTAATCACCATACCCGAGCCCAAATTTATCACTGGCACTCATATGATAATTTACAATTTTACTAAGATTTTTTGAAGAATGATTCCATTTGTCTACTATTACTTCTAAATCATCTTTTTCTTTTTGAGCTTTAGCCAACAATTTCTTATGGTATGTTAGAACATCTGTTTTATCATCTAAATCTATTTTCATAAATTTGATTTTTTGTTCATACCAAAGTTGACCTTGTTGATGGGCAACTAACTGTGCTTCAACTTTCTTAAGAGCTTGAGTATAAGCCTTTATTTTAAGAGCTTGAGTATAAGCCTTTATTCTCATGGAGATCATTGCCACTTGCCATTTTAAGTCCATTTCTTCAAGATCATATTCATCCACTTGGTCTAAGTCCTCATGATCCAATTGAGGACACTTGCAAGCAAGGAATATGATGATGTTTGTTCATGCTTTGAATTATGACCAGAAGTATTGGAAACACCATAAGCGGTACTAACATCATTAGTACTGTTGGTGTTTTCAGAAACAAATGCTACATTTTGCAAGTTGGAAGATGATGCAGTAGAGCCTTTTACATCATTTTCAAAGACTAATAGATTGTTGTACAAGTCATCAAAACTGAGGTTGTCCATACCTGTTTT
>BQNB010173924.1:0-13312 GCA_026074375.1 Tanacetum coccineum
TTTGCCATTTTTGATCCGTTTTGGGATGAATTGGGCCTTTTTAAGCATAAATTGATATGTATAGTTTAACAACTATCAAACCATAACATAGATTGGGCGAGGTACTAATTCCCATACTTCAAGTCGATCAAATTCGTGAATTTCATCTTGCATGGCTTGAAACCAGCAGTCTTCTTATCATGCACAAGCTCATAAGGGGTTTTGTTATGACGAGTATGAATTAGTGATCGGTTCTGGGTGTAACAAGCAGTGGCTACAGCTTCTGCCTATAGAAACATGGGAGCTTTCGAGAATATCATCATTGTACGTGCTGCTTCCACCAGTGTACGATTACGTCGGAACAGACTTTTGATGAAATATGCCAACCCCTTCATAGTATTCAGACATAACTTGGTTGACGAATTCAGTTCCGTTATCTGTGCGGATGAATCTGACTGTTTTGTTGAGGCCAACCTGTATTTGCTTAAGAAAGTTGGTGACAAACTCTGGAGTTTCATCCTTTGACCTCAAGAACTTTACCCATGTGAATCTTGAATAGTCATCTACGATGACTAAGATGTATTTCTTCCCTTTAATACTCTGGACTCTCATTGGACCACACAGATCCATGTGAAGGGTATGAAGAACTTCCATATTTGTATTTTTAGATTTTGGCCGGTAGGAGAACTTCTTGCTTTTTCCAAGTTGACAGGCTGAGCAAAGATGATCCTTTTCAAACTTCAATCTAGGTAGACCTCTAACCAGATCTTTTCGAGCAAGATCATTTATCGTGCCGAAGTTTAAATGGTTTAAACGACGATGCCACAACCATGATTTGGACTTGGAAGCTGTGGACAACAAGCATATCGGAGAAGACTTCATTATTTTATCAATTGATATCCTGTACAAATTGGTGCCACGACTACCTTTAAGGATATCTGTACCATTAATATCACGAACAAAGCATGTATGCTTTCTGAAGGCCACTTCAAGATCAGAATCACAAAATTTCCCTACAGAGAATAGATTGTATCCAAGTCCTTCCACGTAGTATACCCTTGAGATCACACTATCACCCATAACATAATCTCCATAACCCATGATAGCTCCTAAGTGGTCATTCCCGAATCTGACCGACCCGATGAACTTTTCCACAAAATTCATGAGCTTTGAACGATTCCCCGTCATATGTTTTGAGCAGCCTGAGTCCAAATACCAAAGCATGACCTGTACGACCTGTATTTAAAAACAGTCGAGTTTGGAGAGCATATAGAGTAGAACATTTCACAGAAAGCTTAGTTAAATGGCACATTTCGCCTAAGGCAAATTTCTTTCCTGTGGGTCTCCATTGAGAACCACAATCAAGTTTTCCTAAGGTTTTCTTTTCCTGTGGGTCTCCATTGTTAAACAATATCTGTAAACAGTTTCCCACGTTAGCTTTCCAAACCTTTGGTTTTGGGACAACTGTTGTCAGACAAGCTTTGCTTTTTTGGTTTCCAGATCTGTTTGGTCTTGTTTAAACTGTTATCAGACAGTTTGCCTTTATGCAATACAATTCTAAGTGTGGGTGTAGCATTCACAGAATTCAAGACATTAACAACACACATTCCATCACTTGCAGAGTTTACAGAGTCAGGTTATTTCGAATTAATTACAACACGATTTAGAGCTAATGCTTGAATCACCCTGATTCATTTTTGTCCAACCTCAACAGACTTATTTTTCCATAAGGCGTACTAACTACTTCCTTCATTATTCTCCTTCTTAGCAGGCAGGAGTGGGTTTATTTTTCTTTGTATTGCTTCTAGGCTTTTGACCCGCTTGCTTCATTGGAATAGTTTACTCCTGTAGAGGGAAGTACAGGGATATTAGTCAGTTGAACTCTCTGGTGCACTTTGTGTCTCTGTGTGTCGCTAGAAGAAGTTCCTGGTTTATCACTAAACGTAACTTGCTTTTTCCTAATAACAGGCAGGAGAGGGAGCCTTGTTATCTCTTTCATTGAAATTTTTTGGGCAAGTGCCAATCACACATTCTAACAATTCCTGAGATAACTTAGTGTATCGGCAAGCAAAGTTAAGTGAACTATCCAGTGGTTTAACTACTCTAGCTTCCTCTACAATCTCCCTAACCGTTTCTACACTCTCTTTAAGATGGCCGAGATAGTTTAAATGAGCACTCCTTTGTCTTAAGGGGATGAGGGAATGGGTTTTTACGTCTATGCATACATGCCTAGGAGCAAAGAACTTTTTGGTTTTGACATAGTCACTGGGTGAAACAAGGCGCTTTGCTACGTAATTGAGCTTTGAGGACTCTCATCTCATTCATCATGTGATGTCTTTTCATTGTGTGAGTACGAAGATCTTAATTAGAATCAACAGTTACCTTGTAATGTTGTTTACCTTTTCAAATTCTAAATCTATCGGCAATTATTTTGTTCAATAAGTGCGGGTAAACATACTACAACACTATAAGGCTCACGACTTCTGGCTTTCACATTGGTGACTATATCTTTCAAGTGTCCAATCACGTTATCCTTTTCTTGAATCTGATGTTCGAGGTTCTTGATTTTAAAGAACGATCTGAAATCAGGAGCGTCCGGTGATGCTTGTGATTTTTTATTATCAAAACTTTCTTGAAGATGTTGATACTTTAATTGCATATTTAGGTATTCCCTCTTCTAGTTTTGAATAAGTTTTGACTATCAGGAACTTTAGACACTATCAGCGATTCAAGATCTAGACAACGTGATTTTGGCCACATCATACAGCAGTTGAGTTGAGTCGACATTACAATAACAATCAGATTTTCTTATTTTCAATGAGAAAGGTTTTATCTTTTCAATTTAGCACTTTGCTTGTCCACAGCATTTGATCACTTCGTCATTCATTTGATCAAAAATTTCTTCCATTACTTTAATTCCTTAAAGAGAGGCAGTTTGAACTCCAACAATGTGTTTATTTAGAGTTTGAAAAAAAAATGGAATAACTTCAGTGAGTAACATCTTTTTCGATTTGGCTCAAAAACCTCTTTCCCCCTCTGTCAGGCCTGATGGGGTGATTCTAGTTTTGCAAGTTTTGTCAAATTCAGTAAAAAGTTGTGTGAGTACATAAAGATTAATCTTCACTTGACTTTTAGTTGGAAGAATTCTGGGGACAAGCTTGACAGGAGTATTGGGTGGATACACTGTCAATGTTGAAATTGGTTTTCGAATAAGCATAGGGTCCCAGCCTTTTTCTGTTGTCATCTATGGACCAAAATATCTGTTCTGGGGTTAGATTTCTTTGGGGAGGCAAAGGTTGCATGAAGTCTCTTTTGCGTAATGTGGGGAGATCCTAATTTTATTTTCCACACATAGAGGGCTTTGCATTTTTAACAGCATTCTTTTCCTAGTTATCTCAGCTAACTCACGTGTATCCTCTGAATCATGTATGACAGTGGGTGTATGATTGGTCGTGACAGGCATATGACCATTACACACAGCAGACTGAGCGTGTCTTTTATAGCTATTGCATACCTTGTGCTTTCATCTTAAAATGATTTTGTTGACAAACCATGTGATATTTGAGCCGAATGACCCTGTTTGTATAATTCATCTTCAATCTTAACTTTTATCTTCTTTAAGTCAAAACTCTTCAAGGGAATTTGTCTTCCTTTTTTGTTTAAAATCCTTTTTCAACAGTTTTACTTCTTCTCGTCTTTGACTTATAATGGTCAAACTGTCAGAAATTAAGGAAGTATTTGTGCAGAATGAAGTTCAAGATTTTAAAAAGATGTTTCCGTTCTGTTTGGTCCGAGATGATTATTATCAATTGCTCATCAATTTTTCTTTCTCTTTATCAGGTAACTCAACTTTGCACGTTTTTCATATTCCCGCACCAGTTCCTTATATCTCGCAAGTTCAGAGGTTCATTGATTCATTCATAACATATCGGCTTATTTGGTTAATCGACTTTGTACACCATGTTCATGCATTTCATCGCTAGAATAGACATTTGGGCATCATTTCGGACTGAAGATGCATTACATGTACAACATGTTCTTCGTTGTCTTCCAATACTGATCATACAGTATATATAATATTACTATCACTCGTATAGTCAGCATCAGAGTCAACTACGTAGTTGTGTTGTACATCGTTTTGCATCGCGTTACATCATGATACTCATCCATATGTCTACAACAGGGGATATGATCTTGTACCTCAAAGAGGGATTATTCGAGTCGTATGATGGGCCCGGCTTCATCGTAGATTGGGGTCTTCAGATGTGAGGGCTTGCATTCATGAACATGGTCTGTGAAATGGGACCTCATCTACATCAGAGTCGAATTGCATCACTCATAGCTTCCAAAAATGTGATCCACATTGTAGTGCCAAATCATCTCGGTTTGAATCATTCCACATCATCTATCAACGTTGGTAAAACCTGTTCCCTGCAAGATAACAACGATGTTCTTCATTCAGAACTGCTCCATTCTCTGGGCTTGCCATTAGTAGCATCTTGTCCTTGAAGTAGTTTGAATCTTGAAAGTCGCTTTGGCCTTGGACTATTATGTGCTATGTTGCCCTAGTCGTTTACTGTGGTAGCCACTTGATGGGTTTCACTTGACCAGGATTAATATGCCTCCCTTGTTCGGAGCTCCTACATTCCTGCCACACATTTCCTCTCGCATTGTTTCTTGAAATGGTCTTCCTTGATTAGTGCATTGTATCTTCCACGAACGTCTTGTACCACAACTTTCCGGTTTGAACCATGCTTGGTTCCTTGGCATTTTGATGAAGCTCTTAGTTGATTGTTTGTTTGAGGTAAGATGTGATTTTGTCTGATTGAGTGAGTGATGGGCAAGTGAGTTGGTTAAACTTTTCAATCTGGTTTTCTATACTGAAGAACTTCTTGAGTTCATTTGATAGTTGTCCGGGAGGACATGGTTCTGTTGGAGTATGGAGACATGGCTGATTGTGTTGTGATACTGCTTAGTTGAGGCGTCCGGACAGACTAGTGCCCATAGGATCAGTATTAGGTTGACCGAACCTTTCCATCATAATTCTGTTCTTCATTAGATGCACCTCCTGTTGCTTTAGGTAGGCATTTACAACTGATCATGTTTGACCTCTTTCAAACCTCTGTTAGTTTTACTTCAGTTATGAAATTCTAACTCCACCCAGGCTTCATGTGTATGTTCAAAATTTGAGTTAAGCTGCATCCTGCATGGTCATCTTGATGTTTCTATGTCTATTAATGAGATTGTTACTAACGTTGTATCTTGATGCCTTCTCCTTTGATTTGACGGAAGTGTTCATATTCATCGGTTAAATGAGATTTCCTGTCATCCTTTGGTTAACTCAGAACCTTCCAGGATCTCTTAACATTTTCCCCAAATGTCTTTGGCGTCAGTATAGTGATTGATGGTTGGGGAGGTTAGATGTCCTTTGGTATACCCTGAAATTGGATATCTGGTGTACGAATGTCAGCTTTATAACTTTCTTTTTCTTCAGATGAATAAGGTACGATAAGGACTCTAGCACGATACTGACCTTGTTGTACTGCTCATCAGTTCCTCGTAATAACATCTGAAACCAGTTCCCATCTGAAAATGGTCCTTCTTTAATTGACTTCATAATATTCTCTCACATTATCCTTTCCTAGACAGTACGACGAATAGTTGGTGTGCCAAGATTCAAAAGTCTGTTTTGTCAAGAATAGCGTGGGCGTGTATAGAACCTGAAAACGGATGTCTTCTTGCATTTCTAGACATCTTGTATTAGTATGATATGATTTGTTTTGATCGATCAATGATAGTGAGTGTACGTCCCTTTTAAAAGTGGTGAGGTTAATGTGTACGTGTTTCTGTTTTAGTGATATTGAATCTCGAGTTTGATGTGTTTCAATTTTGAGGCAGAAGCTTACTCGCCGCCAAAGGCTATCAATACCGCTGCAAAGAAGTAAGTAACCCGCCGGTGGATATTTTAGGCAACTCGCTGAACACAAAACTCGCTGCCAAGAAACCCGACGCGAAGAGTTAATCAACCCGCGCGGTAAGAATATTTTGATTTCAAACCGCCGTAGAGTTTTCAACCCAGATAAGTTTCCCTTAAGGAGTTAGTTATTTAAAATATTCAACCCGCTGACAACCTGGTCAAACCGCTGTTAAGCAAACCGCTGTGTATTAACAACTCGCCTCTTTGAGCAACTCGCCGCCTATTCAACCCGCCGGTAAGCAAACCGCTGCTATTTAAAAATATTCAAACCCCCGACAACCTGGTTAAACCGCTGTTTAAGCAAAACCGCTGTGTTTAACAACTAGCCTCTTTGGCAACTCGCCGCCTATATTCAACCCGCCGGTAAGCAAAAAACGCTGGCTTAAGTAACAACTCGCCGCTTTTAGCAACTCGCCAATCACTGCAACCCGCTGTCTTTTTGTTGATATGTCAGGAGTTGGGTAACTACTAAATAAAAATACTTTTTTTCACCAAACCGCCGTTCTTGTCCGTGAAGAAATTCTGGCAACTCTCCCACGAAGAAACAAACACGTTTTTCACACAAAAATCACTAATATAATTCATCCTTTTGAACGATTTTGCTGATTTCCGATTGCGCAACACAATACCACTAGGTTTAATAGCACTAGAAAAACACCCAAATTCATCATTACAAACAACCAAAATTCAGAGATCTTAAAAAAAAACGAGCGAAAAACTTTCTTGGCACACCTTTCGAGCTAAATCAAGCACAATATTCGACATACACACGAGATAATCTTCCCTAAATGCTCTGATACCATTATGTGGTATATCTTATACATAACATTGGGTTCGATTCTTTGGACCGGGCTAGTTTTTAGAGAGAGAAACACTGTGAGAGAATAGTTTAGAGAGAAGAAAGTGTTTCTTGTAAATGTTTATTTTTTATAGCTTGTCTCTTCCAAAGTTGAAGAGACAAGTATATATTGAACTTAACAATTTTTATACGGGTATGTGAACCCGACTTAAACCGAAAAACGTACTATAAACTATTAAACTACGAGCTATATAAAACAGTAAAATACACGGGGTGACCGAGTCTTTTTCTAATATCCAACAAAAAGATCTTAATTGACAAGATGGAAGCTAACAATTCTATCAACAGGTCAGACATTCAAAGGCAGCTCTACAAGGCATTAGTTGATGCGTATAAAGCCGACAAAATCTTGTTAGATACATATGGCGATTCGGGTCACAATAAAAGACCTAGAGACGATGCAGATGATGATCAAGAAACCCTCCGCTGGAACAGTCAGGGTCCAAAAGAAGAAGTTCTAGGAAAAGAACCTCTTCTACTAGTTGCTCCCAAAGTGTAAACGACAACACGACAGCAGAAAGACTACACTTCAGGATCTTAGATCACAAGAAATCTGCTAGCCAATCTGCTTCGGGTAAAGGAAGCTATGCAAACTCAGATTTCTTTGAAGCACCTGCCACACCAGGAGTTTGATACAGTGTGTCCATGATGAACAAGCTGTAGAAGAGGTCCAACATCTTCCAGAATGGTTTCAACATCCTACACGACTACCTTCTCTGATCATGCCTGGAAAATAAGTCTGTTCCTGACGTTTCATGAATCTGTCCCACCTTGGCTAAGCAATCTCGGCACAAAGACAAAACTCAAGAGTCCTTCGATGAACTAACCGACTCTACATTTGACTTCTCCGCTTTTGTGTGAAACCGGCTAAATGTTTAAACTCTAACAACTGAATTGCTGCAAGGGTCCAAATTTGAGCTGATGAAAGGCACATGGCATGAGTATGATCGAACTTGAATTATTTTTGTGAGGAAGTCTACAAAGCAAACCGAAAATTGGACTGGATTCAACCCTGAAGGTCGCCAATATCCTAATGATCTGCGACAAGGCCACTACTGTTAATTCCAAATTCCAAGGTGTCAATATTTATACCGTTTCATCACTTCATCAATAACGACCTTGAGTACCTACGTGGTGGTGTGTCAAGCCGAAAGTACTCTACTTCAGTTACGAAGACTACGGCTGCAGATTACAGGCATATCAAATGGATAGAAGACTTAGTGCCTAACTCAATGTGGAGTCAAATACGACAAATTCGCCCTCTGGGGAATCTCACATTGGGGCAAAAAGCGAAGACAGTTCTATGCATTTGCGACCTAAGGGAACAGCTAGTGTATGTCTATTCAAAAAAGACGGATATTGCTGGTCATTAAGGTGGAAATAGTCGTATGGAAGACTATAAGCATCTTGACTGGATTAATGTACGAAGGAGATGATATGATCTTTACAGGTTCAAAGAAGGCGACTTCCACGCTAGGATCCAAAGAATTGAAGAGATATGTGCTTTTGCTAGATGCAAGGAAATGTAAAAATCAAAATAAGTGACCAAATCTCAACGTTGATAAGAAACGTATTGCATTTACTGTCTCCCTAAGGAATGTTATACAAGAAGCTCTGTTGTCATCCAAAGGCGTGTTCTGTGGAAGATCTTCAATTGTTTGAAGGCTATCAGAAGAAACTCAACCTCACAAAGCCTGGCACGTACAGATCCCAATCTGAGAAGACAAACGCTTATACACCATTACTCCGATCCAAAGAGGATTCTATCTACGAGAAACAAAGGGGACAAGAAGAAAGATTGATGTGCATTGACGAACTACACAAGTTCAGCGATTGGTACTCTAGATGATGTTCGGATCGGCTCTAAATGATCGCTCAAGGGAATTAGAATGGAGTATCTGCCACAGGACTTTTTTGGAAGCCAAGTGACAAAGCAAACTCCGAGCTATGATCCAAGGCATTGATAATAAAAGGCTTAAAAGCAAGGAGGGATAATGAGGAGTTTGGAGGAGATTTGTGGTGGACGACCATAACGGGCGGTGACCTACGCTACTACAAAAGGACCATATTGATTTTCATATGTTGTTTCATCTTAAAAAATTGGTCAATCCTAGTAATATAATTTATTTGTGAATATGTTCACTTATTAGTTGATAGACTTTTTGGTGAAATAATAAGATGTGCTCGAGTACGTATATTTTTTTAAGAAATTTTCTTACGTAAATTTTTAAATTTTCAAATAATTGTACTCGGCACCATCTTATAATCCCTCAAAAGTTGAGGGGGAGCAATAATATGTTCCAATCTGCTGGCATATCTCATTTTGTCCCCGAACGGTTAATCAATTGATATCCAAAATATCAAGGGATTAACATTTTGGATAAGGGGAGAAAATGTGATTAACCTGGACTTAATGAATACTGACAGAAGTGATCAAATAAAATGGACTCATGCACTCCATACTAGCATGTACTTCGAGTACGTTTGCCACTCGTTAAGGGGGAGCTTTTAGTGATGATGAAAAACTCTCAAAGTGTAAATCTTTTGATATTTATATCAAACACTTTGATTGAAATTTCAATGTTTTTGGAAGGATCGTGAATGGAATATACTCAAAATAGACTGACCATGTTCTTAAATTATGCAGTTATAAGGCGGTTAGGCTTAGGTATTCAATCCATGATCCAGCCAGAACCGAAGGGATCTACCCAGGGATATCCACTAGTAGTGTTAGAAGTCCTTAGGTATGATTAAAAAGGAGAAAAAAATGAGAATAGGGAATAATGCCGACTGAGATGGAGCTAACACTGGAACAAACCCAACAAGGTGTTAGTTATGAAGTCTCGGTAAGCATTGAAGGGGTTGAAGAATGAAAAAGAAATGTAAGGATAAAGGGTGAAAAGAAAGAAGCCCTCCATACACTTAGGCAAAAACCGGGTCAATACATATGCTGTCAGAAACACTCTGGCGGTGTCTGACATTGAAGACAGTCATGGACCCAATGACGCTATGCACAAACCCTCCCAGTCTACACTAAAGTCGAAAGACTTTCGTTTCAAAACTCACAGAGATTCACTCTTTCTATTGACTTTCTCACTCGAGTTTGTTGGATTTTGAAAAAGGTGGGCACTCAGCTCCAGCCTCGATCACTAAATCAAAGGGCATATTGAGTCTAGAGCAAAGAGATCATACATAAATTCTTTAGGACCCACTTGTTAAATTATACTTGCATAAGTCACACAATGTGAATACAAGATACATTTTAAGAGTCCTTCTCATTATCTTGTGATTTTGCAGTCATCAGAGTGAATTCATTCACAATGAAGATGGAAATCCTGCTTGAGCCAACATCAAACAAGCTCATGGTAGGTAACTTGTACGATTCTTTATGAATCAAACTTGTGACAACTGGAAAGAAACGATGGTGCGATTCTATAAGAATCAAACTTGTTCCAGGAAATGGGATCAACGGTTTTAGTTAATGATTTTTTGAAATGATAAACACTCTCGGTGTGTCACAAAAACAATTTTGTAAGTGATACACTGATTGATTTTCAAATCAATTTTCTATATCAATCGGTGAGATAGTAACTCACTGGTTCACTCTTATCGTGCTGTCTGCTTTGAGACGTTCCGATAATGAGAACATGCTGAGTACGATGAATCTAATACTTATGTGTTAGAAAGATTCAATTTACTACAGTTGGGAAAATCCTGTCAAGAAGATTCTTCTTAAATTGAATCTATCTGATCACAGGTCGATCCTCACGGATCTGAAGGTTACTCCAACCAAACCTGGGCGAATGACAAAGCCATATTCGTCCCCCCGCTTTATTGCTAACTGTTTTTATGCAGGCTATTTAAAGATGGTGGTGGAGGTTCCTGATTCCAGCTGGCTCACAAGATCCATAGCCACATGCTCATACCCGACCGACAAACATAAAGACATCATGAAAGCTCAAGTACATGTTTCAAGACTTCCGCTACTCTGATACCACACATCTTCTAGATAGTGTAGAGTGTTTAAGTTAAAGATTTTCAAGAAAGATGCTAACATTAAAAGCCTTTTCAGCATGGTTATGAGCATGTCGGTCCATAAGTTTGCAGTTCACAAGATTGGCAAAGTTAATGATGGGTAGAGATTGTGCTGCTTGGTTGATGATCTCAAGATGCTCAAGATCACTATGTCAAATACAAGTTCAAGGAACAAGCTCAATCCAAGAAGTCAATGATCACTACAACATATTCACAAGAGAAAGTCAAGAGTACGAGCTAAAGACTAAGGATAAAGCATAGTATGCTAGGTTTAAAGTTTGTAAATTGGAGTGACCTCCCTTAGGGGGAGATTGTTGGAAACACGAAAAGTGTCGGTCACTTCCAAAGTTGTAACAAGTCTTAGCTCGTAGTTAGTATAAGGATTAGATTAGTAATCTAGTCCGGCCCAAGGCCTATGGGTGGCCCAACTCCAGCCCATGGCCGGCCATTGTAACTATTTATACACCCTCTCCTAGTCTTGGAGAGGGTTGGTTGTTCCATTGTTAGTTGTTCCATTATTCACACATTTTCATTAATACATTCATCCATTTCCATCCAATTTCTCTCTAACATCCCAACCCACATCTCACTCTTGTTCTTGGTTGATCTTAAGATTACTAGTATTCTTCACTTCTCATACGCCCGACTATACGTTCCTCATGGATGTTTTCACATTAGGGACTGTCTTTTGAAATTCCTTTATATCAACTATGAGATTTTTAGCAATGTTCATCCTCATTATTCAAACTCTATCTGGTCCTACCCTTCTTTTTGGTATATGACGTCAACAACAACGCTTACTTTTCCTAGACGATAAGGACGCCATTGCCGCGACTCTCTGTTAACCTCACTTACGCTACTCGACGTAATATGAGAACCTTCTTACGAAAAACATATTTTTTATGTAAATCTTTTATCACCTACTTTGTGAACCAAAAACATTGTAGTATCTATATTAATGATGTTTCATCAAACTAATTTGAGGTAATGGGTTAAATTACTAAAACATGTCCGATTTTATCTTACCTTACTTTATCTAGCCTTGAATCCTGACTCTTATTCTTATTTCTTGCATTCTAATCTATCTAAATCCTTAGTACTATGATTCTTAAATCATCTATTATTATTACTATATTTATTTCTTAAATTCTAATTTATTTCAATTATAAATCCTGTGATTCTAAATTTTCTAATTCCTTCTTTTCTTCGATCCTCGATTTCTTAACACTCATTTCGTGTGCGTCTTCATTTTTATCTAATAAATCTCTCGCCTTAAATATCGTTATTCCTTCCTTGGCCAGTTCTCGTCGGATCTACTTTTTTTTTACTTAATATTCTATTTAGTTGTGAAACTCCAATTCTATTCTCAAATAATACTTATATCGCACCTTGACCTAAATTCATCGAGTCAAAATACTTAATGAAATCTTTTATAAACAATTACACAAAGCATTTTTCAAACTCTAATGCAAACGCTTGTACAATAGGATGTTTTCGCAAAATATATTACTAAGTAAAACTATTAAATAGGTCATGGCCGGGTACCGTTGTGCGTTTAGTTAGAGATCATCCACTATTAGCTACCATCATCTTTACCAAATTCCCTCCGAACGACTCACTTGCCTCGACTGTAACCCTAACCTTCTTCGTTAATCTCATCAATCTAAGCCGTAGATATTCGTTTACTTTGGGCGAACCCAGAATTGAGCAGACTTTTCAAAAGCGTTAAGTTGTAATAACAACTTGGTGCTTAGCTTAATTTCATGAAAGTTCTTGTTTGATTGAATTGTGGAGTTAAGTTAGGTTCAAAGTTGTACATAGCTTAAGGTTTATGATAATTTTGCCCAAGGACAGGCTAGCTTACCCTCGCTAATATAGTCGCCTGATAATTACTTTAGACTGACACTACTTTTTTAGTAGGATAAGCTTGGATAGAAATGCCATGATTTCAACTTCTAGTAGCATTGGCCCTACCACATAAGCTATGACCACAGTACTGAGTCCTGATTCGACTTCTAATTATTTCGTGATGAAATTAACCCCCATTGAATTCTAAGTACGAACATTAGTCCTTTACAATAAGACAAGATGAAAATTGTTAATTCTAAGATAAGTAGACTAAGTCGTTACCCTGACTAACAATTTCATTAGAAAAATTGTTCACCATGATCTACGAATGCCCATTAAAATTTTGTGGTTGACACCCGATAAACCCTAAGTGAAACCTAGCCGATGATTAACTAGTTATCACCCTATAGAAAGACAGTTGATGATTCATTTCATGTTATGGAAGAACCAAACGAAACTCTCGTTAGAAAAGTTAAGCAATTTAAACGAGATAAGAATCTTGATTTCAAACATTAGAGGAAACTCAAGGCAAGGACTGTTAGATATTAGAAAAAGACTCGGTCACCCCGTGTATTTTACTGTTTATTATAGCTCGTAGTTTAATAGTTAATAGT
>BQNB010173929.1:0-13312 GCA_026074375.1 Tanacetum coccineum
TACTAGCATGACTACAACACACATAGGATTCCAGATGATTGATACTTCACCAACTTCGTCGATTTCTTTTCCAGCAAGGTCCTGTGCAAAATATAGGAAAACATGCAAAATCCTATCTCGGGTATCCTAAGGTTAATAAATAATAAAAATAAACTATACTGGTAATCAATACGCCGTATGGTATGGAGCAGATACGCCGTATTGATGTTTGGGAAGACAGACTCGATAAAAATAATCCGGGTTGTCTCCCGGGAAGCACTTTTATTTTTGTGAGAGTCTTTAAGTTAGACTCCCTTCAGGCTCACATTACACCATTCTCGAACTCTATAACTTCATCATCCTCTTTGTCAATATCACCTTCGTAATATTTCTTCAATCTTTGTCCAATTACTTTGAACTTAAACCCGTTCTTGTCAATGATTTCTACAGCCCCATATGGATATACCGTTTTAACAATGTTCGAACCGCTCCATTTCGATTTAAGTTTTATAGGGTACATTTTCAGACAAGAATTATAAAGTAGCACATTGTCGCCTACCTTAAAATCTTTATCCCTACGAAGTCTAGAATCATGCCATTTCTTGGTCCGTTCTTTGTAAATTCTAGTATTCTTATAAGCACCATCTCTTAATTCGGCTAACTCATTAAGCTGCATAAGACGACTTTCGCTAGCAAGCGTTAGATCCATATTACATTGTTTTAATGCCCAATGTGCCTTATGCTCGATCTCTACAGGTAAATGGCATGATTTCCCATAAACTAGTCTGAAAGGTGTACGCCTTGTCGGTATTTTATAGGCCGTCCTAAATGCCCACAATGCATCATTAAGTTTTTTTGACCAATCTTTAGGATTATACCCCACTAATCTCTCTAGAATTCGCTTAATAGCCTTGTTAGTAACTTCAGTTTGTCCATTAGATTGAGGGTGATATGTCGTGGATAATTTGTGAGTCACACCATATCTTTGTAAAGCTTTTTCAAGCTGGGAATTACAAAAATGTGTCCCTCTATCATTAATCAAATCTTTAGGAACTCCAAACCTAGCAAATAACCGTCTTAAAAACTTAACCACAACACGCGCATCATTCATAGGTAATGCTTGAGCTTCTACCCATTTAGACACATAATCTACAACTACTAATATGTATTTATTACATCTAGGTTGGGGAAATGGTCCCATAAAATCTTATCCTCAAACATCAAAGACTTCGCATACTTGAATGTTATATTGAGGCATTTCGTTCCTTGAAGATATGTTTTCCGATCTTTGACATGCATCACATCGTTTTACGTACTCATTAGCATCCTTAAAGACACTAGGCCAATAAAATCCGGACTCGTAAACCTTCTTTGCTGTAACATTAGCACTATGATGCCCACCAGTAGGTCCCGAATGACAATGTGCCAGAATTTCAAGGGTTTCACTTCCAGCCACACATCTTCTCATTATATTATCTGCGCACAGTTTAAATGCATAAGGTTCCTCCCAGAAGTAAGTCTTAACTTGCGAAAAAAACCTCTTTCTTTTTTCAAAGGTCCAATTTGGGGGGGACAACCTTTCCAACAATATAATTAACGAAATCAGCATACCATGGTTCATCGTTATTAAACTTGGATTATAGCACCATTAAATGCTCATCAGAGAATTTATCAGCAATTTCCCTCTCAGTTAACACCTCCATATGCGGATTCTCAAACCTAGATAAGTGATTTGCGGCCAATTCTTCTGCTTCCTTATGTTTCTCCAACACTTGACAAGGGATAGTGAAACTCCTGGAGTCTTTTTCTTTTAATGGCAATTCGTTAAGAAAGACAGTTGAGCACCTTTCGTTCATTGTGTCCGTACAAGCTTCTTCAAGTCTATATTTATTTGTTAGTAAACTCTTCAGATATTTAGCGTATTTTGGTATTTTCACTAAGGCTTCGATAAACGGAATATTAATATCGAGTTGTTTTATATTCTACAAAAAAATTCATTGCAGTGCTTCTTCTTTTTCTTTTCTCACCTGGTTTGGGAAAGGAATAGATGATTATTATGGTTTTACCAATGGTTGAGTAGTCCTTTCACGAATACTTGAAGATTTATATTCACACCAACATCATGCGGCTTTTCCTGCACATCCTGTTTAAATCTGGGAGGTTTGTTCTTGTTGATTCCAGTTTCATTAATTTCTTTACTAAGGGCGGCTTCAGACGTCATCTTTCCTCACCTAGTTTTCACTTCATTGACTTTGTATTTTGGAATCAAAACATTACTCATAACCTTTGACAATTCGTTTACCTCGATTTTCAGCTCACTCAATAAGTTGCTTCGTTCTTTAAACAAAATCTTGTTGATGGTTCTAAATTATTTAATGAATATTTCCATCTCCTCATGTTCACGTTTACCTTCATCAATGAATTTACTCAACATTTCTTCCATAGTTAACATCCTTGTTGGGTAATTGAACGGGTTAGGAGGGAACCCAAAAACGGTACCTAAAAAAAGACATAATTAGAAGTAAAACTATTCTAGAAAACTAAACTAGAAAGCTAACTAAAACAGTTGCTGTATCAGACAGTCGATATGTCGTATTCAGTAAAGTGGATACGTTGTATCAATGTTTGATGCCGAATACACTGTATTTATAGAAAATAGATACACCATATTCAATAAATGATAGCAGACAGTAGAAAAACAAAACTAAATTTATACTAAAAATACCAATAAGAACAAGAAATTAAACAATCGCACTCCCCGGCAGCGGCGACAAAAACTTGATGTGTCATTTTCGAGTTGCATCATTCAGTTTACGATAATCGATGCACACTCGCCATCCTGTAACTGTGCGAAAAGGAATCAATTCATTGTTATCATTTAAAACTACAGTCATTCCTCCTTTCTTTGAGATAACATGAATAGGGCTAACCCATGAACTGTCCGAGATGGGATAAATTAACCCAGAATCAAGTAACTTAACAATTTCGTTTTTCACCACATCTTGGACTTTAAGGTTTAAACGCCTTTGGGGTTGAATGACCGGTTTGAAGTCATCCTCCATTAAGATCTTGTGTGTGTAGAATGATGGACTTATTCCCTTAAGGTCTAACATCTTCTAAGCAATTGCTCCCTTACGTTTCAATACCTACAAAAGTGATATTTTCTCCTCCTCGGATAGTTTAGATGAGATAATTATAGGAAAAAATTTATTACCATGTAGATATGCATATTCTAAGTGGGAAGGCAAATCTTTCAGCTAAGGTTTCTTTTCATCAATCTCATTAGAGCTAGCCGAATAAAGATGCTCATTTTTGACTATATCAGTTCCCTCGGTTTCTTGTGCTTCAAAATACGGCGTATTAACTGGGTCGATACGCCATATTGACATCTCAACATCAGAATTGTTAAAATTTTTATCTCTTATGGAATTACAGCTCTCTAGGTCTGATCGATTAATCAATTTTTCCTGACCATTAAGTAAAAATGAATCTAATTGATCATTCTCTAACAATTCCTGAGTTTCTATGTTGATAGTGTCATCTAAGTCATCAATGTCAGAGCATTCATCATCCTCAGTAGGAGGCCTTTTCATTGATTGGTCCATATCAAATATTATATCATCATCTCCTACCCTAAGTGTTATCTTTTTACTAAACACGTCGATCATGGCACGGGCGGTGGCCAGAAAAGGTCTGCCTAAAATTATCAAAATTCTAGAGTCTTTCGGCATATCTAAGATAACGAAATCAATGGGGAGGACAAATCTATCTACATTAATAAGCACATTTTCAACTATTCCCCTTGGATATGAATTGACCTATCTGCTAGTTCTATGCTCATTCGAGTTGGTTTTGGTTCCCCTAAACCTAACTTTTCATACATCGTATAGGGCATCAAACTTATACTAGCTCCTAGATCTTCCAAAGCATTATTAATTTGCAAGTGACTAACTTGACAAGGGATATTGAAACTCCCTGGGTCTTTTTCTTTTGATGGCAGTTTGTTGAGCAATACAGTTGAGCACCTTTCGTTCATTGTCACCGTACAAGCTTCTTCAAGTATGGATTTATTCGTTAGTAAACTCTTAAGATATTTAGCGTATTTTGGCATTTGCACTAGGACTTCGATAAATGGAATATTAATATGGAGTTGTTTCAGATTCTCTAAAAATTTGCATTGTTGTGCTTCTTCTTTTTTCCTTTCTCAACCAGTTTAGGAAAGGGATAGATGACTGTTGTGGTTTTACCAATGGGTTAGTAGCTCTTTCGGGATACTTGAAGATTTATTTTCCACATCGTCATCATGTGGATTTTCCTACACATCTTGTTCAAATCTGGGAGGTTCGTTCTTGTTGATTCCAGTTTCATTAACTTCTTTGCTAGGGGTAGCTTCAGACGTTATCTTTCCTCCCCTAGTTGTCACTCCTTTGACTTCGTTTCTTGGAATCAAAACATTACCCATAACCTTTGCCAATTCATTTACCTCAATTTTTAGCTTAGTCAATAAGTTGTTTCTTTCTTTTAACAAAAGCTCGTTGGTGGTTCTAAATTCTTTAATGAAAATTTCCATCTCCTCATGTTCACATTTACCTTCATTAATGAATTTAGCCAACATTTATTCAATAGTCAACTTCCTTTTAGGGTAATTGAATCGGTAAGGAGGGAACCCAAAAATGGTACCTAAAAAAAGACATAATTCAAAGTAAAACTATTCTAGAAAACTAAATGAAAAAGCAAACTAAAACTGCTGTTGTATCAGACAGTCGATACGTCGTATTTAGTAAACTGGATACGCCGTATCGATGTTTGATATCGAATACGCTGTATTCAAAGAAAATGGATACACCGTATTCAATAAATAACAACAAACAGTAAAAAACAAAACTAAATTTATACTAAAAATACAAGAAATTAAACAATCACACTCCCCGGTAATGGCGCCAAAAACTTGATGTGTCGTTGTGAGTAGGTAATTTATGTTATTAAGTTTTATATTAATATTTAGCCGACTATACCTAAAAACAACACTAACGGGTAGTGTACCCGATCAGATGTAGCTTCGTTGGTAAGTAGGGTGTCGATCACTAAGAGTGGAAGTTAACTCTTAATTCTACTGGTATTTTATTTATCTAGGTTTAATACTAATCTAACCTGATTATTTTAATTAAATCTAATTAAACCTAAACTAACGCAAAAGGGGAGGGGGTTAGCTTGAGAGATTGGCACGAGTTTAGTTCTAATTATCCTAAGGTGATAACAAATAATGCACACAAATGATTATCAAAAGATTGAGAAGTGGTCAAATGTGAGGAAAACGTATTAGTCGGTTTAATCTAATAATATGCCTTGATTGTCTATTCGTGCAATGATTGTATTAATTCGTTGGTGGTATATCATTCCAAAGTAAGGTGGATCTTCTCCCTAGACTTGAGGTTTGTCGCTAGTTAATCCTTTCATAATTAACCTAAACCCGCATAAAGCTCACACCGTTAATTATAATCTATCTAGGAAACTATATTTGTGGTTATATTGAATCCTAGCTCATGGAGGCTTTACCAACTTACTGCTTAATGGAAATTCATATACTGGTAGTCCACGCTCATTTAGCTACCTATGGAAATAGGACGTTATGTGTAATCCTAAGTCATCGGCTTAGTCTACCTATCCACTTAACCATAGATCGAAACAAGGCTTTCTATTGTTGATCCTAGTATTCTAGCTATATGAATAAGCGTTATATGTTTCCATCCCGGACTCTTAGACTACGCCCAAACAACACCGAAGTTGCAGCGCATTAAATATGTAGGACTAGACCCAGTTGAATGATAGGGAAAACACATAATTAAGCACATAAACGGGTATGAAGTGATAAACATAATCAACATGCAACAAATAAAGAACAATCGATATAAAGACAAATCAAAACATTATATTATCATAAACATGGCTAATACCTAAAGGTATTAGCTAATAATCATTGTAACAATACACGAAATCATAGATGAACGATTAAACATAATTCTAACCGAACGCGTATAGTAGAGTGTAGAGATTACAAGAGTTTTCCCATGGCTTAGACCGCTTCGCAAAACCTTCTATTCTTTTTATATCTCTCATCGCATCTTGTGTCGAATGGTAGGACGAATGGTAAATAAATATTAAGGATGAATTGAGTATTTATAGTCAAATGGGATGTAACCCCTTTTTTCCTTTTCTTGTTGTCCAAACAAATGCCACAATTGGGTTCCTCGTTCTGCTTTACACGTCCAAAATCAGCTAGCCCAAAAACATAGTGGACTATTAAACCTCTTAATAATTGGGCTAAGATTTAATGGGTCAAATTGGGCCTAGAGTTTAATAATCACGAGATGGTTGTTCCAGCTGTATAAATCACGAGTTAACTCTAAAATTTTGGGTATCTATCATATAAATATAAAGACATCCTTTTTCTCTTTTCGTGGCCTTTTGAATAACCTAAAACGGAGTTCGGAAGAAGAAGTTATGACCAAAATATTGTGACATATTCAAATCTTTCATTCTTCGATATTTTATTTTAATTCATCGTTTAGGCTCCAAAATGTGTGGCTTTTCACTAACTTTCACCATATGCTCGATATTTACTACAAATAATAAATATAATCAATTAAGTATTAATTCTTATATAAAAGAATGTAAAACGAGCAATAAAGACGGGATAAATGATGCTATAAAATAGACGTTATTTGATGTCATCAAATATCCCCCCACTTAAATCCTACTTGTCCTCAAGTAGCCTTTAGAAGTTTATAAAAATGTATCCCTAAGGATATTTTCCGTTAAAGCACTTATTTGATCTATTACAAGTACACAACCAAACACCTCACGAAATAGGAAGATGAAAACACTCAAATCACTCAACTAATCTATGTGGTAACATGTAACTAATTCGCTCAATTGCTCGGTCGTGATGAGTATTCTATCATAAGCTTGGCAAGGATACACATCTCCACCACTAAAGCCAAGGAGTAACAAGTTTATAAAGGTAAATATGGGTTTTTGTATGGAAAGGCTTACGGTTGATCATTCTATAATCTTTCACCAGAAGTACCACTCCAACAAGGCAGCTGAAGCACACATACATGGCCGTAATGACGGAATAGACATGTGTGTTCGATCACATCCCCATTCGAATTTAACCAACGGTTAGGATGAAGAATGATATAGGGTAGGGACCTTCTAACTTTCACCAAAAGTCATAAACCAACAAGGCAGCTGAGACATGCATACATGGCCGTAACGACGGAATAGACATGCACGCTCGATCACATCCACGTTCGCGTAAAACCAGCGGCTAATCATTAGGTGAGAGGGAAGTAAATTGTTGTTAAATAAAAATCAAGAAACAAATAGATTAAGCCTAAAGTACAAGTTGCTAGACACTTTTCCCGACCGTTACCATGATAAAGACACGACTATTTACAACGTCTTGATCATCGATCAAAAACAACAACCTAAGTTGGCGTTCCAACCGGTGTAGTAAGTTAATAAACAAAGGCGGTATGGAAAGGTTATATTGGTGTAATCTAAAAAAGTACCAATTTAAACAGTTACTTCCAATAAATCCATAATACACATTAATTCGTTCCTCGAAGGAAAATACCAAGCCAAGTTCTAAAGTCTACTACATCACTAGCACACTCGTATTTTATAGAATTTGGGTAAACATTTGGAAACGGATATGTTAAATCCTCACAATATCTAACAAGGGTTATTGTGTGCGGGTTATGTATCAAGTAATTTTCCTAAAAGTATTCGTCGATATTTCTTTCACGAGGTCCTGTGTAAATTCTCAGAAAACAAATGCAATTCTATCTCCGTGTATTCGTTTGGTTAGACTCGAAATAAATATCTAAAATTGTACAGGAAGTCGATATGCCGTATTCATACCCCAGGATACACCGTATTGATACCTCTGTCGAATACGTTGTATTCGTTTAACGAATACGTCGTATAGACTGTGCTGAAAATAAAGATTGGATAACGTCCAGATAGTCAATACGCTGTATCCATGGGGTTTGGATATGCCGTATAGACATTCTGGGAAGACAGACTCGATAAAAATTGAAATTACATTCCGGGTTGTCTCCCGGCAAGCACTTTTGTTTTTGTGGTACTCCCTTCAGATTCTCGTTACGTCATTCTCCAACTCTATAACCTCATCATCCTCTTTGTTAAAGTTACCTCCGTAATATTTCTTCAATCGCCCTTATCAGTGATTCTCTAGCCCCATGCGGATACACCGTTTTAACAATGTTTGGACCGCTCCATTTCGATTTAAGTTTTCCAGGGTACATCTTCAAACGAGAATTATAAAGTGAACACCTTGTCTCCTACCTAAAATTCTATCACAACGAAGTCACAAAATCATGCCATTTCTGGGTCCGTTCTTGTAAATTCCAGTGATTCTCATAAGCACAAAAAAATACAACTTAAAGCCATCTCTTAATTCGGCTAACTCATTAAGCTGCATAAGATGACTTTCGCTAGCAAGCGTTAAATCCATATTACATTGTTTTAATGCCCAATGTACCTTATGCTCGATCTCTACGGGTAAATGGCATTCTTTCCCATAAACTAATCTAAAAGGTGTACACCCTGTCGGTATATGCCTTATAGAACTATTAAGATCATTGTAGCTTAGATTGTTTAGATCTTATATCTAGGATAAATTAATAACAAAGGCGGAATATTCAATACATAGAATCATTGTTATTAACACAAGGTTTTTCATCATTATCTTCTATGATACATGACTACTACAAGCCCCAATTCTACGTGATCAATCGTAGAACGGTTACCTAATCTAACAGGATCAATGGAACATTGATCTTGGGGCTAAAACATAACCAACCCTAGGCGTCTACAATAAGACTTGACGCCAAGAACACACACACACTTTCCTGGTGTTTACATTTTGACACACATAAAACTATACGACCTATATCTCTTTATATACTATAGATATTAGGTTTACAAAGGATAAGTATTAGGAAACAACTAAATCTTCCTAACTTTTATAATTATCTTCTAGGAAATCTTCTGTAATCTTCCATCTTTGAGAATACCTCTTTTCCTTTTAAGTCCTTTATCTTTCATATGTTTTGTCTTATCAACTCAGATATAATTCCCAACAATCTTCCCCTAGTTGATAATGACAAAACCAAAATAAACACGAACTTCCCCTAAAGCTAATATATATATGAAAGAATAAAGATCCATGCAATTCTACCAAGGATCTGTAAGTTGCACGTCTTCTTTGTAAATCTTCTTCCCTTTTTTGTCATAATCAAATAGGGCACTAAAGTATGCAACTTTAATTTCAACAACCACAAAACACTATCACACTTCTAATCCAGCCTTCCAACAACTCAAATTACACTCCATGACGTGCCTTAAGATAAATGAACTTAAGCAGTAGAAACTTAAACTAGCAATAGTAAAAACCTTCACCTCGATGTAGCATATAAATGGTTAAACATTTTAACAATAAGCTTCCCCTGAAACCCATATGTTAACCATTTCTTGAATCTTCAATTCTGTAGGCTCTATGTAATGATCACTGATGAAGAAAACTAAGTATTACGAACTTGATGCTGAAGTAGAATAACCCAAACTTGTGTCTTATATCTTGTACTATCTATGTGACTTCGAACTCATACCAAGACCAAAATATAAGTAGATCGCAACCTCTTGACAAAATCCTCATCTTCTATGAGACACATAACCAAAGTGATAGCAAATGTGCGCATTGAGCACCATAAGTTTGTAAATCACACACCTTTGCTAGATTCGTCAAGTCTTCATCACAACATTGAAAACACAAACAAGTTACCTCCTGCAAAAAGGTATGATAAAACACAAACCCAAAAAATTCCACTTTAACTTCAAATAGGTGATAATTAATCATCTTCGCAACCATTTATACCAACAAATACGAGCCTTTAAACTTTTAAGAACATTAAACCAAAAACCAAAAACTTCCTTGTGTGTGTGTTATCCGATAACCAAAACTGCCCTTTGTCCGATATCAGGCATAACTAGCAGTATAAATAATAAGCCCAACAATAGAAACATATAACTGGTAGTATAAACTTTCTTTGACCACCAGTATTAATACAACAATATTAATCTCATCTGAAACTTCTTCTTGTTGTATCAATTCATAACCTACTAGTATTAATCATGCCTTTGAATCCAAGAATACTAGAACTTTCCCTTAAACGAGCAACACAAAGTAGTAGTATCTTTTAATCCGAGCAATAGGAACTCCTTTAAGCCAAACAGTAGTAACTGCTTAAACTACCCTATGGCAGTTAAAACACTCATGAAGATGCTCCTTTTTCACATGTGCAAACGTACTACTTTTAACCCTTTCCTTGAATTTTCTTTGGCAGCAAGAACGCATAAAATTATCAATGACAGCACTAAGTATCATAGTATAATGCTAGCAGCATAAACTGTCTCCAAAAGAAGGCTAGCAGTATTAACTTTTCTTTTGGCAGTATAAATATACAACTGGCAGTACAAATGTTGCACATACTCACGAACCAACTATACTAACCAATGAACAACATAAACATAACGAGCAACATTAACATATCTTGACAACACTAATCACTCTCCTTCCAGAAATCATAACTACAAACTGCTCCTTCCAGAAACTAATCACTCTCCAAAATCTTCACAGCAGTAACGAAGTATACAAGCATTTTCTAAATTTACCTTTGGCATAAAACAATCAACCGAGTTCGTAGTTACTTGCATTGCCAGTAAAAAAGAGCTCCTTCCTCTCATACCATTTGAGACACTTTTAGCAATAATTAAAGCTCACCAATAATAAACGAACACCATCAGTACTGAGTCCGTAGGCCTGGGTAAATTCTCAGAAAACAAATGCAATTCTATCTCCGTGTATTTGTTTGGTTAGACTCAAAATAAATACCTAAAACTGTACAGGAAGTTGATACGCTGTATCCATACGTCGTATTGATACCTGTATACCCTGTATTCATTTAATGAATATGACGTATAGACAGTGCTGAAAATAAAGTATGGATAACGTCCAGATAGTCAATACGCCATATCCATGGGGTTTGGATACGCCATATAGACAGTCTGGGAAGATAGACTAGAAAGAAAAAAAAATTGAAAATACATTCCGGGTTGTCTCCCAGCAAGTACTTTTGTTTTTGTGAGAGTCTTTAAGTTAGACTCCCTTCAGCCTCACGTCACATAATTCTCGAACTCTATAACCTCATCATCCTCTTCGTCAATGTTACCTCCGTAATATCTCTTCAATCGTTGTCCATTGACTTTGAAGCTAACCCCGTCCTTGTCAGTGATTTCTATAGCCCCATGTGGATAAACTGTTTTAACAATGTTAGGACTGCTCCATTTCGATTTAAGTTTTCCAGGGTACATCTTCAAACGTGAATTATAAAGTAGCACCTTGTTGCCTACCTTAAAATCTTTATCACCATGAAGTTTAGAATCATGCCATTTCTTGATCTGTTCTTTGTAAATTCTAGTATTCTCATAAGCACCATCTTTTAATTTGGCTAACTCATTAAGCTACATAAGACGACTTTTGCTATCAAGTGTTAAATCCATATTACATTGTTTCAATGCCCAATGTGCCTTATGCTCGATCTCTACGGGTAAATTGCATGCTTTCCCATAAACTAATCTAAAAGGTGTACACCCTGTCGGTGTTTTGTAGGTCGTCCTAAATGTCCATAACGCATCGTTAAGTTTTTCTGACCAACCTTTAGGATTGTACCCCATTGATCTCTCTAAAATACACTTAATAGCTCTATTGGTCACTTTAGTTTGTCTATTAGATTGAGGGTGATATTCCGTGTATAATTTGTGAGTCACACCGTATCTTTGTAAAGCTTTTTTAAGCTAGGAATTACAAAAATGTGTCCTTTTATCACTAATCAAAGCTTTAGGAACTCCAAACCTAGCAAATAATTATCTTAAAAACTTAACCACAACGCGCGCATCATTCATAGGTAATGACTGAGCTTTGACCAATTTGGACACATAATTGACAGCTACTAATATGTATTTATTACCTTTAGAGTTGGGAAATGGTCCCATAAAATCTAATCCCCAAACATCAAAGACTTCGCATACTTGAATGTTATTTTGAGGCATTTCGTTCCTTGAAGACATGTTTCCTGATCTTTGACATGCATCACATCGTCTTACGTACTCATTAGCATCCTAAAAGACACTAGGCCAATAAAATCCAGACTCGTAAACTTTCTTTGCGGTAACATTAGCACTATGATGCCCACCAGTAGCTCCCGAATGACAAAGCGCCAGAATTTTGAGGGTTGCACTTCCAGCCACACATCTTCTCATTATATCATCCGCGTACAGTTTAAATGCATAAGGTTCCTCCCAGAAGTAAGTCTTGACTTGCGAGAAAAATCTCTTTCTTTTTTTAAAGGTCCAATTTGGTGGAACGACCTTTCTAACAATATAATTAATGAAATCTGCATACCATGGCTCATCGTCCTTAAACTTGGATTTTAGCAACATTAAATGCTCGTCGAGGAATTCATCAGCACTTTCTTTCATAGTTAACACCTCCATATGCGGACTTTCAAACCTGGATAGGTGATCTGCGGCCAAGTCTTCTGCTTCCTTAAGTTTCTCAAGTACCTGCAAAAGTGATGATTTCTCCTCCTCGGATATCTTTTCTAGCTTAGGTTTCTTTTCAGAATACGACGTATTCTCTGGGTCGATACGCCGTATTGACATTGAGTCTTTTTCTTTTGAGGGCAGTTTGTTGAGCAAGATAGCTGAACACCTTTCGTTCATTGTTACCATACAAGCTTCTTCTAGTTTGGATTTATTTTTCAGCAAACCTTTCAGAAATTTGGCATACTTCGGCATTTGAGCTAATGCTTCGATGAAGGGCAAATTGATGTGGATTTGTTTTAGGGTTTCCAAAAACTTTTTCTGTTGAGCCTCTTCTTTTTCTTTTCTTAACCTTTTGGGAAAAGAAATTGGTGGTGTTTGCACTTTACTTGATAGCTGAACATCAGATTCGTTAATTTTTGGAGGTTGATTCTTTGTGAGGACTTCATTTGATCCAACCATTTTATCGAGATCAACTACTAGAGCTTCTTCTCGTTGGACATTGGTGTTGTTATCTTGAACATCTTGAGTCGTAGTTTTTCCACCTCTAGTAGTTACTCCTTTAACTTCGCAATCTATCATTAGAACGTTTTTTATTACTTTTAACAACTCTTATACCCCAAATCTGAGCTCAATTAGTAAA
>BQNB010173930.1:0-13312 GCA_026074375.1 Tanacetum coccineum
CACATTTAGAGGTCGTTCTCTTGTATCTTGTGCTATTGTATTATGAAGTAACGCCCCCGGACATATCTCCACTGCGACACATTTTTAGGGGTGTTATAAATATTGTTGCTGGCATATGTCTATTAGCTTCTTCAGCATTGTATCCCATATTCTCAAAGTCAAATAAGTAGGAATAAAGCTTATGAAACTCTAGCTCCACAGCTGTTGCATCTACATCAAACGCCAAAACTTCCCTTCCAAAATCAGCTTGAAAGTTACAGATATAACTCATAATATAGTACTTTAACTAATCATACAAATCACTTGTCAAAGTTCAAAGATAACAACATCTAAATTTACCTCTGGCTGTTCCAGCAGGAACCATGGCTGCTTTTACAGCCTTTTTAAGTGCTATTAGTTCTGGTTATCCAGGCCATGTTCTTGGCATGTGAGAACGTAACGGGCCAAAGACCCCATGTTCTCAGCTCGAGGAAGCTGGGATGGCTTATTGGGGACTATTGTTAGAGTTGCGCTCCATTTTGCAAACCTCGCACCAGCCGTGTAGTACTCCTCGCATCTTGCTTCAAGCGAGTCCAGACCTACGGTTGTAAACTCGTTGGTGATTCCACCCTATTTTTTCCTGGCCTCGATCAACCTTGATACCCAAAAGTGCTCCGCATTCAAATATACTGTCTATACTTAGATGCTTATGTTAGTACGTGACAGTAATCAAATACTGATGGCATATTCTAAAGTGCTCATCTACTTTATAAATAAGTAGATTCGAGGGTGTTTGGAATGTGCTCATATTCTAAAGGGTGTTTGGAATGTGCTGCTTGATAATAAGCATATATGTATGAAACCCCAATCACCCTCCTAGTATATTGTACCCTTAAATGTGCAAGAGGGCATAGAACTTTTTTTTCGAAAATAATGACTATAATTATATGAAATGCTAAATGGAATGCAATGTCTAATATGGCCCATATAAATACAGGTTACAAATTGAAGCCATTTACATACTTGAGATATGCATGTATTAATTAACATTAAGAGAGCAATTAAATCTTTTTGATTTGACACCCATGGAGACCAGTTGGTGTGGACAAATGATGAAATTAGAAGTATAAGAGAATTTAGGGGAATTAAATTTACATATGTACTTTATCAGAGGAATATACCTGTGTACACTTCATACCCGTTGAACCTTAATACCCGAAAGGCTAGAGCACACATGACAATATATGTGAATATTTGTTCATCCCTTTGAAAGTAGCATCAGATTTGGTAGCGAGTGTCATATTTCCAAATGATGAACATTAATTTGAATATATTTTTGTTATAAACATGAACATTACTGTATGTTTCATCTAAAACATTTTGAATTTCCACTCTGAAATGCCGCGCGATTCCCAATCTTTCAAGTGTGTCCACAATTGAAAGCCGGACATATAAATCAAGAGGGTAGACTGTCGGCACTGAGATTCACCATAGACAAGTCAACAACTTCACATATCAAAACAAAGGACTCATGCATATAATACAATATGTATGTAAAACCGTACCTACATTTCGAAACTTTTCCAAAAGTGACGTTAAATAATGAACTCAACCAGTATTTTGATAATGAAGAGCAGCCGCTGTTGCTGAGGGTGAGTTGAGAATAGAACCATTCTTCATCTGATATTTCATCACCATTTTCCTGATCGAATGAAGAGCTGGATTTCAAGCCGAAGGCTTTTGAGACGCTCTTAACAGATGGAAGGGTGGATGGTCGCTTTAGGACAACACTAGGATGGGTGACATTTTGGTGCGAGTCTCATAGTCATCTCAATGAAAGACCATACTAATATAGTTACATAGCTGAATCTACGGCCTTTTTGCTTATAAGAACACATAATCAATCTTTAATATGCTTTCCCCGGGATAACTAAGTACATCTATGATAATATGTAGATAAAAGAGAACATGTTGCCTTACCCAATAGAAAAGCAATTGCTTCTGAGTGTCCTTCATTAGAAAGTCAAGAACCTGCTCTAAATTCTGCGTGGAGGAGGTCTTAATATGAAAACACCAAGAAGAGTTTTATGAGAAAAAAGTTTAGTTCTGAGAGAAACCCAAAAGATATAAAAAAATTGTAATAATGTATAAGTTAAGAGTACCTTGATCTTGATTTCCAACGAATATTTTCTCATCAAATTTATAAAGTAGTGAGCAAAGTATTATCTTCGGATTCAGAACAACTAACCTACGACTTAAAACTAGGATCTACAGTACTCTGAAACTGGCTTTCTATTAGCGGCACTCCTCGACGCACTGACACACACACAACGGCAAAAACGACCAAGCTCACCACTCATTCATAGCTATTGGTAATCAGAACCCACCTCCAAGACATTAATTACTAACTTAAATTATAAATATTAAATCGCACGGATCTAGGTATGTCCCGACTACTTATAATTCCGTCTGGAAACATGAAAAAGTTGTATTTGGATATCTTCATAATCGTATATAAATAATCGAAGTGGGAAAGGATAATTACACAAGAATAGTTCATAAAAAATTTATCAAAATGGGTTCCTGAAAAAGCGTTCATAGGCATTTTTCGTCTCAGATACATTTATATGATATACTCGTAATCAATGTATCTTGTCCAAAAGTAGCCGTATTGTTGAAAGTATTGCATATAGGCCATTAGGCTGAGAATAACGCACAGTACAAACAATTAGTTCTTGATATATACACGAAGCACAATTCATATTAAATAGTATACAACGTAGTACTTCTAGATGAATAAATGTCAAAGGTGCTATTGGTCAGATACTAACTAAACCAAATTAATACGTATGAGCGTAGATGAATGGGCGTTTAAGTACAAGTTCGTATGATCAAATCGGAAGGCCTTTAACTCATCACCCATCACCAATAATGTATCTAGATATTCTGCGTACACACAACATTAGGGTTTTGTGAAAAAATAAGACATATACCCTTTTAAACTTTGTTGCGTCTTTTTGGATAGTTTCACCTTAGATTAAATCGTTATACAAAGTTTGTAATTATCTTTTAAAGAACCTATTAATGCATTTTTGATACAATATTTTTATTGTTTTTTTATATAGAAAACAAAAAAGTATTGGGCTCACTTGGTAAAGGTCATACGAATTCAATTAGAGGTCACGAGTTCAAACCTAGTCATGAACAATATTTTTTAGGAATTTCCGAAATTTAATGCCAAAAACGTATCCATGTCATCGTTGAGGTGGCGTTGAGTCACTATTTCATATTAATCCAGTCATAGTTAGCCCCATATATAAGTTATAGATTATATAAGTATGGTTTACTTCCAAAAGTCCGTTTTAATCACGTAAAATGACTAGTTTCGGCTTTATTGGGCCACTTGTAGGCCCAAATAATGGTCCAAAACGGTTATTTTCAGTTCTCAAGATTTCCGTTTTATGGTCAATATCATATATAACATCAAATATAAGTCCGAGAACCACAACGCAAGCCAAGACTCACGGACCAAGACCAAGCCAAGGTTTGGCTTGTCTTATTGGGTTGTAGCCTCTTTAAGCCGAAAATAAGCTATCTGTAGCTTATTGTCAACCCGTTAAGCTTCGTTAGGCCTTAAATATCATACTAAGCTATAACCAAAAGCCACTAAAATAAGCCAGACAACAATAAGGACCATAATAAGCCTCGGCTTATTGGGCCTTATTGGGTCGAGAGCCTTATAAGCCCAAAATAAGTTCATTAAGCTTTTCAATAAGCTAATAAGCTACATAGTTCATTTAGATACCCAAATAAGTTATCCAATAAGCTCACAAAAATAAGATACCATAAGTAAATAACCAAAACCATGTTTCCTTAAACCCTTTATTCCAACCGAATATCATTAAGCTTTAATATTAAGCGAAGATGCTTATTTTTAAGCTCTATGACCGAAAATAACAGCCTCTTTTTTTGAAATATTTCCGAAAATAAGCCACATAGTTTTGAAATATTTTTCAACCATCACAACTACGACATAAAAATGATAAACCCTTATCCCTTTGATTTATTGTTCGAACCGAAACAAACACCCCTTTATTTACTTTCTAAAATTTCTAGTTTATGATTTTAAGAAAACACACTTTATCTATGCATCATAACACATCTAAAAGTACAATAATATTTAGGAAAACATCAACTTACAAAGAGAGTTTTGAAAGCGAGTTAAGACACAATCCGACAACCTAAACGTTGTTTAAATAATAACCCGACTACTAGAATCAACCCAAACTCATCTAAATCTTCATGTTCTTGATCAAAATCAACAAAAATGTATTGTTTGTGTGTGTATAGAATCGGACGAGCAAGGCAAAGAGAGAAAACAAGAAATGTTTTTGAGATGAAAATGAAAATGCATGTTGTGTTAGTCTAGCTTAAGTTATAAGCCTGAAATGGTACAAGATGGGACTAAAGACAAAAAAAATGAACCCCACATATCCCCTAAATGGCTCGACCAGATATGGGTATCCAAAGGGCTCGGGATTGCTTCGTTTTATGTCGGGTTTTGTTAAGACTCAAAGTTCACTATTTTAAAATGTTACCCAAAGTTTCCTAGTATTTTTAATGATCTCAAAAATACTTTTCCATGTATCTCGGTTATTTACATGACATATTTCACCGTCAAGTTGCCTTAGATTCGATTTGAACATTAACGGACGTGTTAGGACTCGTTATAAGATCTCTCAAGCTATTCACAGGACGACCTCCTGGAACATGATCACATAGATAAAATCCTCTAAAAAGGATTAAATTAAACACAATAAAGATAAGATAACCAAGATAACCTTTAATCAACACCGTTAACACGGTAACAGTTCAAACAAAACTGACAAAAGTCAAATAGTCAAAGGACTGCATTGGAACATATAGATCTCAGAAAAGTACAAGGGTTACATTCTACCCCACTTGAAAAGAATTTCGCCCCGAAATTCAACTAGTGTTAGGGCTAAAAAGATGCGGGTACTTAAGTTTCATTTGATCCTTATGTTCCTATGTGAACTCAGGTCCTCTTTTCGAATTCCATCGAACCTTGACGATGGCAATCCTACCCCGCTTAAGTTTCTTGAACTCTCGCTCAAAGATTTCCACAGGCTTATCCATAATGTTCAACTTAGCATCAACCCGGATCTCATCCAAAGGTATATGTAGTGTTGGGTCAGCCAAACACTTCTTAATATTCAACACGTGGAACGTGTCATGAACACCATTAAGTTCTTCTGGTAGTCTAAGTCTATAGGCTACAAGACCAATCTTCTTAATGATCTCAAAAAGGTCCAATGAATCTAGGTGCCTGTTTCCCCTTTTTTCTAAAGCGTACCACACCTTTCCAAGGCCACATTTTGAGCAAAACATGCTCACCTACACTGAACTCTAAAGGTTTCCTCCTTTTATCGGCATAGCTTTTCTTATGATCACGTGCAACTTTAAGCCTATCCTTGATCTGTAAGATCTTCTTAGTTGTTTCTTGCACTAGCTTAGGCCCTATCAGTTGCCTTTCTCCAACTTCTGCCTACATGATCGGTGAGCGGAACTTTCTATCATACAAGGCTTCAAAAGGTACACACCTCACACTAGAATGATAACTATTGTTATACGAAAACTAAACTAATAGAAGATGAACATCCTAACTTCCCCTAAAGTCAAGGACGCATGCTCTAAGCATGTCTTCCAAGGTCTGGATAGTACGCTCACTCTGACCATCAGTCTGAGGGTGGTAAGCGGTACTCATGTCTAACCTAGTTCCTAATGCCTCTTGCATTGTTTTCCAAAACCTCGATGTGAAATGACTATCATGATCAAATATGATTGAGATCGGCATACCATGCCTAATAACGATCTCATTTAGATAGAGTCTAGCTAACCTATCCATCTTATAGTCCGCACGCATAGGTAGAAAATAAGCAGACATAGTCAATCGGTCTACAATGACCCAGATTGTGTCATGCCCACTACTAGTCCTTAGCAGCTTTGTAACAAAGTCTATTGCTATTCTCTCCCATTTCCATTCAGGGATCTCAGGTAGATACAGTAAGCCAGATGGCCTCTGATGTTCAGCCTTCACCTTCAAATAAGTTAAACATTTTCTCACATATACAACTATATCCTTTTTCATTCCTGGCTACCAGTACCTATCCCTAAGATCATAGTACATCTTGTCAGCTCTTGGGTGTACAAAGTACTTTTACTTGTGGGCTTAATCCATTATCAGGGTTCTCACATCACCCTTCAAAGGAATCCATATTCGATACAGGTAATACAATGCTCCATCACTCCTATGTTATATCAACTCATCTAGCCCTCTTTGTAATCATGCAGACTCATTAGATGCCTCCTTTTGAGCCGCTAATATCTTATCCTTGATACTCGAATGAAGGGTCATGTTCATAGCTCGAATACTCTTAGGTTTGATCCTCTCCTTCCTACTCAATGCATCAACTACTACATTCACCTTACCAGGATGGTAGCGAATTTCACAGTCATAGTCGCTGAAAAGCTCTATCCAGCGACACTGATGCATATTCAATTCCTTTTGGTTAACGATGTGTAGAAGAATCTTATGATCGGTATAGATAACGTTGTTTGTCCCATACAAGTAGTGCCTCTAGATCTTGAGAGCAAAAACAACCGCTCCCAGTTCCAAATCATAGGTGGTGCAGTTTTTCTTATAGATCTTCAACTGCCTAGATGCATATGCTATCACCTTACCTCTTTGCATCAACACACAATCTAATCCTAAGCCTGATGGCCTCACTAGTTACTCACAAAATCTTACGTCCTATCGGGGAGAGCTATAACAGCGGCATTACATACATATTATTGTAACAAATCACGTATTTTTTAGGTCAATTTGTCATTGTACGGCGTCAATAAATTCACTATTTATTTTTAGTATTGTACGCGTTTGCTTTTAAATTGAAATCGTTAAGTTAAATCGCGTAAGCTAAAAATTATCGTTCAATGTAAACGGGCATCAAACAATTAAATGTTTACATCAAGCAAGTGTTAGATAATTATTTAAGGTATAATTATTATCTTTGCATTTTTTTTTATTAGTTACGTAAAGTGTTTACGTTTCGCAATTTAATACATTTAGGCATACCCGGAACCACCAAAACTTTTCTACGCTTCAACAAATACCCACAATTGTACCCAATACTCAAAAATTACAAAAATATCTTATACATACTCACCTATGGCCGGATATGGTGAGAAAGAGCAAGAAAAATATCACAAAATCTTCCAACTTGATATGTACAAACACATCCCATTAAAACATAAGTCAATACAAGTAACATAGTCTTTTTCTTCCTTGATTTCCTCCTCTTGTCCAAGCATAGTGTAATATGAACCTAGACTTATTTACAACTAGCTACAAGATGTATATAAGGCATGTGCTAGTAAGTAAACACATACACACTTCATTTCTTTGGTGAAAACAAAACATACTCTCCCTTTTTCCTTCTCATATGCCACGTCCAAACTCAAAACCATAAACCATCCATACAAAATTTATTTACCACATTTACAAGTGTTCCTACAACATATCTAAGATAACCTAAGGTGTTTAGAAGGTTTGGTTTGGGGTTTACAAGTGTTAAAGCAAGAAGGTTCAAGATTAGGGTTTCTTTGGAATCTAGGGTTTTCAAGTGTTGTAAGCTTGGGTTAAGTAGCTAAACAAGGGTTTAGATCATATTGTTCATCATCCTACATCATATTAAGGTTATCTAAAAACCTTAATCTCTTTACATTCATGATTTTATGCATATATAATGTTTGTATAGTTATTCACCATCTAAGGAACTTGTTTACATGAAAAGTATACTTATGAAAGTTAATGAACAAATGAGTATGTAAACTCATGGATCATGTGATTATTGGATAATATTTGGAAATATAATGGACTAAGGACCCTAAGGATGTAATACATGTGATATAAGTTGTTGTAATGGACTTGTAACAAAGTGGTTAAACTAAAAAGTTATAAAAACTAGTTTAAACACATTTTTACCAAAAATATCAAAACCTTCTGTTAGAATTCGAAAAATAAAGCATCCATTTTATATTTTTATAAAATACTATATCTCATGAGGATTCCAAAAAGGTAAGAAACTTAAAAATCCGCTTTATAACGAAGGAGATACGTAGTTTACAAGTTATATGATAATAAACGAGTTTATAAAAGATATTTTATAAAGACAGGTTACAAAATACTTCTAATATATAAGATTAGTTATTTTTCTCAGATAGTACATATTTTTAGGATTCCAAAACATTAAGAATCATAATTTTTCAATCAATAACGAAGGAGTTATGAATTTCGCAAGTTTACGATAATTAAAGTTTATAAAAATAATTTTATAAACTATGAACAGTAAAAAAATCATGTTCATTCTTAGATTACTTATTTTTTCGAAAAACTATGATATTTTTGATTAGAACTTTCAATTACAAAGAAAAATTGTGTCTCGAAAGAATCACTAAAATCGGAGCTAAAACGGATAAAATACGGCATTTACTGGTTTACGATGAATAATTTTATAAAAATTACTTTATAAAAGCATATAAATAGTAAAAACTACTGTTCACCAGGGGACTCAACTATTTAAAATGTAATATTTTGATACGTCGTCTTAATACAAGACGTGGACGTATGAAACGTAAGAAACGTAGATTAACGTTAAAGTTACGCCGTTTTTTTACTAAAGAGAAATTTATAAAACGGTTTTACATTATATATTGTATTTCTCAACGCAATTTAGATGGTGGTTGTAGCTATATAGAATTATATTTGCCATTAGTTTACTCAAAGTGCTTAGTTCTTATAGGACCTATATTTCTATTAGGTTGCAGTCAGGTGATTATACCGTGACACATTTTTGTTTTTCGCTTGGATTATTCATTTCTACACAAGGTGCAGTTTTATAGCCTCGTTTTTTTACTTGTTTTACATATACGTTACCACTTTTGGAGGCTATTGAGGTCATGCGTGTTACCAAAATTCATTTACGTGATTGATTTGAATTTATTACATGTGCATTTACAATTCATTTTTACAAACTGGTCTGCACACTCAATTATTTATTTTGGGATGAAATACATTGCTTGTTTCACTTATTTGTGAAAAATGACATTACTTTACTTTTACCCAAATGATTAGGGATTGCTTAAGCGGATTGAATGTGGTAATACCTGGAGGCCGTGAGCGCGAATGTTATGAAATAGATCTATCCGGGTGTGACTGCCCTGTTCGGGGTGACTTAAGTATCACTGTCTGTCGAAACCTATTATGAGCCAGCAGAAAGTTTATAACAATCTTGTCGGAAGCATGGCATGAATTTAAACTTGAACAATTATGGTGTCGTGAATTAAGTGGGCATATTATGGTATATCGTAACAGCTTCATGACACCTATTGATCTAATGTAATCATTATTTGATACACACATGAATATCTATGTTCTAGCCTTATAATATAGTGGTAATACATACTTTGAACAATTGGTGGTCTCAACTTACATAACTTTTTGTGGACTATTTAGGGTTTGAAAATGTCTGCATATTTTACTAACTCTTTGATTTGCAACAACTCATACATACATTTTTGTGACTATTTGGGAATTTTAATGTCATGCTTACTTTTCTACTCTTTGGTTATAACATTCAATGACATTGTTTTTGTGACTATTTGGGATTGATATAATCATGCTATACTTTACATCTCTTTTGATTTACAACACTCATACATTCGTTTTGTGTGACTATTTGGCGATTCTAAATGTTCAGGCATACTTTACAAACTTCTTTGTTTTAAACATTTATTCAACCATTTTGAGGAACATACAAGGATTTGAAACGGTCATACATACTTTACAAAACTTTGGTTCAACATTTATACTTACAAAAACCTATGAACTCACCAACTTTATGTTGACACTTTTTAAGCATGTTTTTCTCAGGTGGATTAGATACTTGGCTTACTTGATGTGCATTGGAGTCTAAAAACAATACATATTACTTTTCAACGACATAGTTAGAGTAGTTCTATCATGACTTGAGCAATGGTATTAAGGAAGTAACGCTCTTGGAAACAAATTCTGCTGCGGAACCATTTTTGGGGGTTTTATAACTTATCACTTTATAGTTTGAAATGCCTTTTCCTTGTTAAAATACCCCAATCAAAGGTCTTGCTTTTCTGTGTCAATATGGTAAGCGACTTAGCTATCTTAGAAAAGTTCTTAATGAATCGCCGATTATACCCATGAAGAACTTTCGAACGGAGTTCTAGGGTTTCCATTTTCACATGCTTCAATCTTAACTAGGTTTACATGAATCCTATCACATTGATCACATTCCAAAGGAAAATTACTTCTTGCAACCAAGAATTCACACTTAGAAAACTTGGCTTACATTTTTTCTTCTTGAGTAGTTCTAAAAAACTCCCTAGTGCATGTCTGGCTCCTCCCGGGTCTTAGAGTAGATCAATATATCATCTATGAACACTATTATAAACTTATCTAGATAAGGTCTACACACTTGGTTCATCAAGTCCATGAGTACATGGGGTGCGTTTATCAAACCAAAGGGCATCACCGTGAATTCAAAATGCCCATATCGAGTTCTAAATGCAGTCTTTGGAATGTCGTCCTCATGCACTCTCAGCTGATGGTATCCGGACCTAAGATCTATCTTAGAGAAATACTGTGATCCTTGCAGTTGATCGAATAGGTCGTCTATCCTAGGGAGTGGATAACGATTCTTGATGGTCAACTTGTTCAACTCTCTATAATCAATACACATTCTAAAGGATCCATCCTTCTTCTTAACAAATAATACCGGTGCTCCCCAAGGCGATGAGCTTGGTCGAATGAAACCCTTGTCCTGGAGTTCTTTGAGTTGACCCGACAACTCCTCCATTTCAGAAGGTGCCAATCGATAGGGAGATTTCGCGACCGGTATTGCTCCAGGGATTAGATCGATACGAAACTCGATTTCTCGATTAGGTGGTAATCCTGATAAATCATCCGGAAATACCTCGGGAAAGTTTCTAACCACGACAATATCCTCCTTCTTTTGTTCCTTGGCTTTTGCACTCCTAAGATGCCTCACCTTCTCTTCTGGTCTTTCACCTACGACTCTAAGTGTCTTGCCATTTCGTAGTGGGATCCTAACTACCTTCTCATGGCAAATGATCTCAGCCTTGTGTTTGGACAACCAGTCCATTCCTACGATCACATCAAAACTCCCGCTTCCAAACGGTATTAGATCAATGTCAAAGGTATGCCCTTCTATTTCTAGTTTACAGCCTCTAATAACCTTATCGATCTCTACTAGCTGCCTGCTAGCTATCTCAATCTCATAAATGAATCCTAAGTTACTGGACTCTATGCCTAACAGAGGTGTGATTGTTTGGAAACAAAGCATATAGTCGACCTCAGAGTCAGATAGTGTTTGTAGCATAAATGATATATTCTATAATGAACGTACAGTCTTGATGTTCCGGTTATGAGAGTCTCTCTTCACCCTGCATTGAAATGATCCTCCATGTGCATAATTTGCCATTGTTCCCATGACCTTTGCACCCCATCAATAGCCACAACTTGGTTTGCATGACCTCCCCCGGGTCTTTGTGCTTGGTTCAACCTAGGACATGCTGCCTTGAAATGATCGGTACCACCACATTCAAAACATGCTCCATGAGCAGCAGTTGGGTTTCTAGCATACATTAGGTTCACCATCCTAGGTACCACTCTACAGTCCTTAGCAAGATACCCAAGGCAGTTGCAACTAAAACAAGCTTGACAAGGCGACTCAGGTGAGTGGTGCAGGTTACAATTTGTACACTTAGGTGTCATACCCGTGTACTCTCTCCTAACTGGATTAGCAGTTGTAGCAAAAGCATTCCCAGTCCTAGTCCTCTTTTTATCATCCTTCGCATTCCTATCTCTACTAGGCTCTCCACCGTTACCTCTCTTCTCAGTGTTCTTCATAAGTGATCCATTCCTAATGGCTTCTTCTGTTAGTATACCAGCTTTCTGCACACAACTTTTTGAATTGTTGCTGGCTCCGTTGCTGCCACCATCCCACGGATCTATAGAGCAAGGCCATATATGTACCTCTCAATCCTCTTGTTCTCAGGGGTAACTAGATGGGGAACTAACCTAGCCAATTCATGAAACCTATTAGTGTACGCAGCATGGCCAACCTGGACCATGGCGTGATTCTAAAACTCAGTTTCTAGTTTCTACATCTCATTGACCGGACAAAATTCCTCTTTTGTCAAAATCTTAAAGTCTTCCCATGACATCCCAACAACGGCCTCTCAGCTTCGTGTGTGGATCTAAGTGTTCCACCACGTAAGAGCCTTACCAACAAATGATCCAGCAGTGTACTTTACCTTTTGATTATCCCTACATCGACTCATATCCTGAACTGACTTCATTTTCTTGATCGAACGGGTATAGACTATAACACCTCCCTTACCATCATACTCTTTTAGGTTACAAGCTAAGAACTCCTTATAGGTACAACCCCTTTAGTCATTGTTCACAATGACATTCCTAACATCGCCCTGGATGTTGTCATTGACGGCATCGCCGTTTTGATTCCTACCATTCCCCAGATTGCTACCTTGATTGCCTACTTGAGCTAAGATAGTGGGAAGTAAGTTCTGCAGTTGTTGTGCAATGATAGTGGAAAAGTCGGGGACTCCGTCAACACCATCATTTACCTCAGTACTTTGACCACCTACTTGGCCACCTTGATAATCAATCCCACCATTACCCTAATCACCAGATCTACCTCTAGTTCTACCACCTCCTTTACCAGTCCGACCACCCGTCCTTCCTCCTCGTGGTGTGGCAGTTGCACGGCCAACACTTCCTTTCGTCATTCTTGGTGGCATTATCTACACGAGGGAGGACATAGGTAACGTTAGGTAGGCGGAAAGGTTAATATATATGATAACTTAATATACTATAATACGCATAATACGGCCCTAAGGTGTCAATACTGATTTGTGTAAACGATATTACTAAATATACGTGAGTCGTGATACGTTTTTAACTACGTTGGCCCCCGTACTTATACTCGTATTCTTTCCCAATTGTACCCAGTATTAGGCTCATACATTTCAATGATTGACTTTTCTAATACGATATACTATATTACCATAGAAGAAAGTATAAGCAGAACACCACGCATATAGATCCTTTAACGCAACTATATGAAGGTTCTTAGGTTATAGTCTAGGCCAAACCACCTAGTTCTCTATAACCTTG